>MINK01191277.1:0-35807 GCA_001735545.1 Phormia regina | reverse complement strand
CCATGTTTGTCATTTGTAAATGTTAATCTTTAATTATTCTTTTCACATTCCTTTGAAGTACTTCCCTTAACCAATGTTTACCACAATTTTTTATAAAACTCTACTTGTCCTATTATTATATGAAATGCTTTAAAATTTATATTATTACACATTTTTCCGCTAAAAATTCATTTATTTTTACTTTTTGGAAGTAATTACCACCACAGAAAACTTCAAAACGTTAAACAATATGCACATTGTTCTACTTTTGAAGTTGTGAAAATGTTTCTTTTTTGAAACTTCAACGTTTTGCTGGTTAATATTCTCCATCGTTCTTTTCAATTACACTGATCTAAGGTATAATATTTAAAAAGAATCTAATAATATTTGAAATAACAAATTTCATAAAATAAAAAATTCGAACTTTCAAAAACAAAAAATAAAAAACGGAAATTCCCAATTAATCTTGAAATTCCTATTATTAAAATCTTGTAATTACTTTTTAATACTTGTCAAGCAAGATCTCAATGGATTTTTCTGTTGTTACAATAATTTTATTTTTTTCTAATTCCACTCCCAAATTTTGTTCTAATAACCCACAACACATGCAAACATCACACTATTGGAGACAGGATAAAATAAATTCCAATTATATATTGGCCACCCCGCTTAAGTTTATCAATTGAAAATGATCTGGATGGACTGACAGACTGACTTTCAATAACATAACACACAGATTGTATGACCGTGGTATGTGATGGCATGATACCTTGGACTATGAATATAGAATATGTATAAATTTTTTAAAGTATACCAATACAAATCAATGAATATACACTAGTTAAATCCATTAAATACATATTATATCACTGAGAGAATTTCTATTATGTGAAAATGACAGATAATATAAAGTTTTAATTAGAAAATATAGTCCTTTGGTAGATAAAATGACAACCAAACTTTAATGTTCATTTCCGTATTCGTACTTAACATTCTCTACTTCACATTTATTGAAAATGGCGAATTTCCGTAACTCACTAAAAGTAAGAATTTAAACAAATATTTAAATTACTATGATTTTCAAATGTTCGAAAAAAAAAATTTTTCTGAGTTGTTATTTCATTTTTGAACCGACGACCCTAAAAAATTATATTCACGTATAGAAATAAGGCAAAAAAAACAACTAATTAAAAGCCAAATGGAAAACAACATTTTATCCTGGCAAAAAGCAGTTGCTATATAAGTGTGATGTATGATATTTGTAATGTTGTAGTAAATTTAAACACTATAACAATAATTACGGGTCACAACTTGATTGTCTTTGCATTGCCCGTTTGCCATTTTTAAACAAAAAAGAATTCATACGAATCACGGGGTTTTCGCCCTTAGGATTATGCCCCTAGGGCAGAATGTTTACTGGTTTGTTTGTTGTTTTATATTTTCATTTGTCTCTGATGTTGTTTTTTTTTTTGTTTTTTTGGGTTAACAATTCATAATGCAATTGTTCTATATTGGCCTCCTGAAATTCTTTTAAATTGACTCGCACCAATACTTATGGAATTTTGCAGACGTAATGGATTATATTGCAGCATTATTTGTAATTATTTATTGATTTAGGAAGACAGCAGTTTGAGGGTTTGTTTATATGATTATGAGTTTCTGTGTGGCAAATAAGTTGTAATGTGAAAGAAAATCTTTTATGTTTTTTATTAAAACTAATTATTGTCTGACATGTGAGATTTCTTTGTTTACGTATACATATTAGAAATGTTTTTTAATAAATTAAAAATCGATATAATGATAGAAAACCTCCAACGCTATAAAATTTATAAAATTTGTTTGATGCATGTGTAACTAATTAGCCGCCACACTATTTCTCTTAATAGAAAATCTGAGGAGCCTAACAGATCAAGTATTTTTATGCGAATTGAGCAAGCAGAAGAGAGTTTTGTTTTCTTTTTATGTATGTGTAAATATAGGATAGACGGAAACATATTTTCTTTAGAAAATCTAGAGCTGCTAACAATCGAGTAATTTTTCTTATAAAGAAAATATTAGCTGCCTATTTGATCAAAGTATTTTCTATAGAAAAGCTTGAGCAGCTATGAAATAATTTTTCATTTGAAAATATTGAACAGCGAGCGATCAAGAGTATTATTTTACAAAAAAAAAAAACAAATCTTGATCAAGTATTCCTTCTTAATAGAGAATCTTGAGCAAGCAGAAAAAGAAGTTTTTGTATTGTTTTCCTCTTTGCTAGACTATTTTAACTTAAAAAAATTCTTAATAATAAATCACAAATGGGGTCTATAAAAATTAATTACTTAAACTACTTTAACTTTCATTCAATATATAAAAAAAACTTACCACTTTAATACTTTAAAAGATTAAATTATCAAAAAAAAAAAAAAAAAAAATGATTTTATTAAAAAAAATCTAATTTCCTTCCTAAAAATATTTGTCAAATTATCTAACTTAGTCTCCAATGACTTTGACTGGACTAATTCGATTTATTATCTAAATTGACGTTTGATTTGTTTTGATCACTCTCAGGAATAAAAAAAGAAATCAATTATCAATTTTATTTAATTTTTACCAAAAATATGTTTCTGCTTATCTTTTTAAAATGAAATAAATATTTTTCTTCAAATTTAACAATATTTGTCTATAGAAATTTTTTGAGGTAAGTAAAATAAATGTAATAATAAACTCAACTATAAGACAATTTAAATCAAGATAAGACTGTAAAATTAATTATCGAATGACACATATTTTCTTCTTGTTTTTTGGGGAATTTTTCAAAAATGAAACTGTGTGTGTAACGCAAGTTTATAATTTTATTATTCGCCGCCGCCTACGATGATGATGAACTGATTGCTGCACCCATATACATAGTATCAAATCATTCACCACACATTTTTTTTTTTTTTTTTGTTTTCAACCAAAATAATTGAAACGAATGTTCAAGAAGTTGTGATAGGGGTAGAGTTGAATTGTGGTTTTCAAAAAAGATTGATTTATATTTTGTTTTAATTTCAAGAGTTGAATATGAGACACCAATCAATATTTTAGTTAGTTGACAATAAATCAACAAAAAAAAAAAACCAACAGTAGGCAAATTGATAAATTGTTGATTTGGAACTAAATTAAGTATTAACCAATTTGGGACCATCAATATATTTAATAGATAATTCAGGAATATTAATATTTAAAAATAAATCTTACTAGAACTGAAATTAATGGGCAATCTTCACCTTTGGCCATGACATCCTGAAAAGCATACATTTTGAAGTGCATAGCAGTCTTTATTTTCGATAATGGCTGGCAACAAAGAAGTAGATTAAAGTTACATTTTTCAAAAATTTTAATTTTAAAACTTTGGCTAACGAGAGAGTTTTCTTAGAAAATCTAAAAAGAGAGTGATGTCTGTCTTGTTGCTGTCTACAGATATTTCTGTTTAATCAGAGACAAAAATATATCAGCTGCTGAAATTCAAAAACAAAAATGAAGCCTTAGAAAAATTTTCAAACTTAAGATCTTTGTCTACACTAACATTAAAGGTATCCATTTTATTTTGTATATCAACTAAAACATTTTATGGTAAAAATGTTTGTGTTTTAAACCATTACTTGAAACTACGTTTTGAAAATTCTCCATGAAAACACCACAACCAGAATTATAATCAATAAATGTTTGCCTTTTGTTGGCCGTCAAGTTCTTATCAGTTAATTAACATTAATAAACAGCTCAGACTAACACATCAACACATCATTATTTTCTTACACCAGCATTAATCACTTCTCGACTTTTCTTAAGATGACAAAAATGTATAATAAAAAAAAGTTTTTTTTGAGAAAAGAAACGAGCAGGGTTACACTGAATTTGATGGAAGGGGATACTAAAGATCAATGTGCAACGATAAGAATGCAGAAATCAAACTAATCGAAACTAAATGCTAGACAAAAAAAATCAACAAAAAAACCCCCACAAAAGGTTTGAAAATACCAATGAAACAAAAATAAAAAAAAACGAAAAAAGAAAAATTGTAAAACACAATAAATATGATCACATAAACACATCCGTTAACCAGATGGACCCATCATATCCGTCTACTACATCTTGAATGTAACAGATGTGGCAACGATGTGTCTATTTACATCATATGATGTGGTTCGTCTTTTATACGAATGATATTTGTGATGGTCACTTCTAACATGGTCAATTTAAAAACCCACAAACTTCTATTATTTACCACACACACTGCACACATACACTCTCTTTAGATTTGCTATAAATGACCAATACGTTTCAATATTTAATTAAGTATTCGTACGTTTTCCGATCTTAGTCGAATGATATTTTTATTTGTTCTAGAGAAGCACAAAGATTTTTATTCTTCGTTTTTTTTTTTTTTTACCGACAAAATTAAAGTTTAAGTTATATTTAATACGAACGTACTCTTACCACTCACACTCTCTATTTAGTATACCGACTGTTTATGGTGTTGGAAGTTTGTGTAACGTGTGTGAGTTTTCAGACAATTTTATTTATATTTTTATTTATAGCTTTGCGCCTTATTGAAATGGTTTTTTCACTGAAAATATTTAATATATGAATTTGATATTTAATATATCAATTTTGTTAGTATCACTTTTTAGATTTTTTTAATTTTTTATAATTTCTTGCACTTTGGCAACACGGCTATAGTATGTACCTGGAGTCGTAAAAAAGCGTTATTTAATGAATTTTCTTATTTTTTTTTTTTTTATTCAATACCATTCTTAATTTCCCAGCGAATTCAAATAATGAACAAATTACGTTGATATCTGTTGAATTTTGACCAAACAACTTAACTCAAATTTTTAGGAAGGCTAAAAACAGTTTTTACAATTAACAGCTCCCTTGAAAATATAAATTGTTTGACAATTATATCTCCAATGGTAATAGTTGTAGCGGATCACTTATTTGTTATTTTAATGATTAAATAATTTGCAATTGTTAATCAGAATTAATAAACAAACATTACATTAAATTTCTCATAGTCTTTGGAAGTTGCTTTCCATGCGAAAAGATTTTGTCTCCACTTGAAAAAATTATTATTTTTTGTCGAAAAGGTGTTATACCCCCTAAAATTAAAGACTGATATGTTTTTAACTAACTCCCAAAATAGTTCAGTTCAATTATTTAATTTACGTAAGCTGGAGCAATTCTAAAATATCTCCAAAAATATAGTTTTTGATCGACAATACACATAAATTTTAATATTTTTTGTAAGAAAATAAAAATATATAATAGAAAAACGAAGTCCAACGTCTATTGAGCAAAAATATTTTAAAATATGGATTTCCGGCCACAATTGGTTAATTTATTTTAACGGCAATTAATAGATAAGAATATAAATGTCCTCAAAAGCTAAATAACCGCGATTCCTTTTATTTAAAAATATCCGCAATATATAAAATTACATGTTTGAATAAAGAAAATATGCCTCTATTATAATTTGTAGTCGATTTTCTTATAACTAAAATTTTGATAATAATATTGAAAGAAATATATAATTTTATTGGTGTTTGCAAAATAGTCCAGCTCACGTAAATATATAAGATCATACTTATATATACATATATCTTCATTACTAGATTGCTACATTTGCATCTTTTTTTTTTCGTGAGGCACTTTAATATACATATACAAAACAGTAGTAAGAGCTTTCTGCTGTCTGTTGCATTTGTTTGCAAAACTGCATTAATTTGCTATGTAAGCATTTCATTTGATATATAAAAAATATATATTTTAATAAAACAACAAAATATTTATGTTAACTGTATTGAAGTGCGAGAAGTTTTTGTTCTTGTTGCTGTCTACATTAATGGCATACATTTAAACTGCATTATATGCCCATTTAATTTATAAATATACAAACATTTAAGTAAAATTTCACAAACATTATTGTTTTACAGAATTTAACCTTCATACGTAAAGAATAAAAAAAAAAAAAAAAAAACTACCATGAATATTTTATATTTTTCATATTTTACGAGTAAACAAATTTATGTATTTAAAAGTGAATGGACTCATTTTATGACATTTTAATAAACCGTTTTAAGAATGTAATTCGTCTACATATGTATCAGCAAAGTGATCATGCTTTAAACATTTAACAATCTTTCTTCAGTTCTTTCTTGATCAGACTTCAAAAATTATGCCTTGGCATTGAACGATGTCAGACACATTAAGTGTGACGTAGAAAAGGATAAAAAAACGATATATATATATTCAGAGAAAATGTTTATATATATTAATATTATTTAACATTTGACATTTTTTTTTTTTTGTGCCACAAAAGTTTTTATGTGTTTTTTTATATGTGTTGGTTGAATGGAACATGTTCTCGATCTGGGTGTAATCTTTCATGGAATTTTTTAGTAATATGTTTGGCAGAAAAAAGTGAACATATTATACAATTTGGTTTGGGGTGTCATAATGCTGTACCTATTTAATCGCAATAAATATAAAAAAAAATTTTTCAATGAACCCTGAAATACAATTTACAACGGAAAGTGTTCGAAATGTTATTAAAATTTTAATATTCCTCGTATTAAAAGAGATGTTGCAATTTATGTAATTCGGTAAAAAAAAGGAAAAAGTCATCGTCGTCTTGAAGAGCTAAAGAAGTTCTTTTTTTATCTCATTACTATAGGTAGGAAATTTGTTTTAAAAATACTCAATAGTTAATTTTCTTATAAATAACACTATGCAACAGTATTTTGGGTGCGAAATCTAAAGAATTATTCTCTGGTAAACTTTTCTATTTTCGAACGTAGCTCAAATATTATTGCAAAAATATTTAGAGCCTTATAAGGGCTTTCAGCCAATCGGTTAAATTCACATTTTATTGTGTACCATTTTATTTCTCTTAATAATATTTACCAAATAATGTATGTTTTCAAACTTATTTGCTTCTTGAATTTTATTTCAAATTTGATTTTATAAAAGTAAAAGTTTATGAAGTAAATTATGTATTGAAATTGAGGTGTAAAAGTTTGACAACTTTTTTAAGAGCTTGTATATTTATGAGCTATACGAGCCCTAACATTAAACTAAAAGTTTTATTGAATCATAAACAAAATTATTAATAATTTCATTAATTTAATTTTTGTATCAATGCTTCACTTCGATTAACGCTAAACTAAATTAGCTTTTCCTTTTATTCAAAATGAATACTCGGTTCTACTTTTGAAATGGTGATTTTCTTTTTTTGCTGAGGACTTAAAACAAAATAATAAGATGAATGATATAACAATAAACATTTTAAACAATTGTTCTCAGACAATGCTTGGATAGAGAAGTTAAGCTTAAAAATAAATTAACTTAATTAATTTATTTAATAAAAAATAATTAATTTATAATCTATTTATTTATATACTCATAATAGTTATAATATTGCATTTTTGTAATTTTACTACTTACTTCCGCTTTTAATCACAAATCTTTGCGCTTAGGCATTCCATGTTAACGGACTTATAGTTAAGTATATTTAAACATAGAAAATTATGTAATTATTTTTATTTATCTTGAATGTATTTGTAATGTAACATAATATTTATTTTGAACTTATAATAATTTTGTTTATGCACAATCTATAATTAATTATTAAAAAATGAAGAAAATACAATCTTTACACTTCGTATAATGCACAAAAGCACTATTATTTATAAATACATAGATACATATATACATACATACATACATACATACATACATACATACATACATACATACATACATACATACATACATGCATACATACATACATGCATACATACATACATGCATACATTTGGGTATATAAATATAAGAGTATTTGCTTATGTATATGTGTGTATGTAAATTTATGTTAAATTGTCATGTTTTTTTTGTATTCATTATTGTTGTTGTTGCTCGTTTAATTTATGACTTTTTGTTCTTGATGTCACCTGAACAGAAAATCAATTTAACTGACATCCTTTTGATATTTATTTATATTCATACAGATCCATACATATTTATAAATTTTATTTAATTTATATGTGTGCGTTTGTATGTGTGTGCATGTTAAATACTTAAGAACAACTATGCAATTATAGATTCAATTATTTATAACAAAAATGAGGGAAAAACAATTACAAAAATGGACATTATTATCATCTGGAAATTTAAAATTGATTTGGAAAGTTTTCAATAAATTTTCTTTTATGAACAAATTTGGGCAAAGTTTTCTATTTCTAGCAAAATGTCGATGATTTTTTTTACAACAAAATTTTGATATTTTTTTATAAATCAAGATTTCGATAAATTTGCTTTTAGAGTGAAATTTTGATAAATTGTCTATTTATAGAAAAATTTCAATTAATTTTATATTTTAGGAAGTTTTCAATATTGTTTTTTTTATTTTTAACAAAATTTTTTAATATTTTTTTTTGTTATTTCAATAACAAATTTATTGCAAAATTTCGATAATTTTTTTATAGCAAAATTTTGAATATTATTGTATTAATTGTTAGATTTCGACAAACTCTCCCTCCAATCGTTGCCGAACTTTGAGTAGTTTTCTATTTATAAAAAATTTCAATTCAATTTTTAATCAATTAAAGCAAAATTTTAACAAAAATATATTCATAGCGATAAATTTTCTTTTAATTCAAAATTATTTTTTCATCATATTCCCAAAAGGACTAAAGAGGCATTCAAATTCGTTATTACTCACAACAAAGATATTCACGCTCACCTGGCTTAATAGTTCAAAAAAAAAGAGAAAAAAAAAACAACAACAACTGCCATCAAAAGGATTCTTATCATCCTTGTTAACAAAAGTTATAATTATTCAATTTAACAAACAAAACAAAAATAAGTAAACTGGGAAATAAAGTAGCTCCCATAGACGACACATGCATTCAAACACATCATGATGCTATTATGTCTATCATTTCAAATGATAAATAAACTTAAATACACAAAGAGAGCGAAAGGAGAATAAAAAAAAGATTTCAGTTAACGATTTCATAATTCAATTACTAGATAAACAGCAACAGATTTATGGAGAAAAAAAAATATAAATAAAAACGAAAAGAGAGATTAATTATGCATCAATGAATGTGTTGTTGTTTGGCCAACACAGAAGTTAGTTGGTCGTTCGGTCGTTTTTCCTTTTTATTTATTTCTTGCTTTATGTCAACTTCTCTCTTTTTATTTTTCGCTCGTAGATTTTTTTTTTAGTTTTGCAAAATTGTATTGTGTCATATTGTAGCTGTCACAAACATTTAACCACAATTGAGAACTAAGAAGCAGCTACACCATATGAGAAGAATAAAAAAAAAAAGAATTGAGAAAAAATAGAATAGTTAGTCAGCAGCAACAAAGAGATTTGAAAAAGATATTTACTTGATAAATAGGAAGAAGAATGGGATACAGCCAATACAACAGGAAAACTATGAAAGGATGTTAAATATAATTATGGAATTTTTTGAATACTTAAAAAAAGGGGAGAGAGTATTCTTTGTGTGCTCTAGCGTTATTTGAAGTGGCTATAATCTTTTTATCTCTTTTTGAAAAGCCGATAATATTTTTACAGGTCAGGATAGATGATAATTTCATTTTCAAACTTTTGGTTATTTACTTATTACTCAAAGTAATACTTTGACCCCATTGACAAGGCTGATTTCGATTAATGTTGTTCGGCATTAACTTTTCTTAGTTAGAGGATAATGAAATAGGAATAACTATTTTTTAAATCAATTAATTGTGCTTTAGGGAAAATTTCGATAAAAATTCTTTCTATTTTCAGCAAATCGTTATCAATTTTTTATTTATAAGAAATTTTTGATTGATTTTCTTGTTTTAGGAGAATTTCAATAAATCTTTTTTAAAGATTTTTTTGCAGGAAAAATTCCAAAAATTTTATTTTTATAACTAAATTTCTATAAATTAATTTTTTGTTTGTTGTTAAAAAAAAAAACTATAATAAGAATTATTTGACAAAATATTCGACATTTAAAAATACACTATCAAATTAAATATGAAAATATTTTTACAATTTTCAATAATTTGTTGATTATCCTTTATAAATTACGTTAAGTAAACATCAAAGAATACTAAGAATGGAAAGCTTGTCAAAAAAACCTAACTCTGTTGTCAAAAAAACGTGACTTTGAGATTGTGTTAGTTAAATTTTTTTTATATGTATTTGTGCTGAAACCACTTTCATCGCATTTCATAATCATGTATAGTTCCACAAAAAAATATCAATAATTTGTTAAATGTAATTCATCACAATTATATGAGCAGATTTTTCACCGTTGATGCGGATTACATCCACAAATAGTAATATAATTAAATTTTTTTGGCTCTTTGTTGATAAATATAAAAGTCAAAATGTTATTGCAAAATATCGTAAAATTTGTATTGTTTTTTTTATAATAGGGAAAATTTTATTAATACCAGAGGAGTAAAGTGAAAAAGATAACAGTTCAATATCCAAAAATTTCCTGGATTTATATATATTCTGATGTTTTTTTTTTTTACATAAAGGTAAGAATACTTCATTATTTACATTCGGATAACACTGAAAAGGGATTAAAATCTTGAACATTTTCAGTCTGGGACTTCAGCGAAGAGCAGATCCTGCGATGAAACTACTCCAGGTAAAAGTGGAACCATATTTATGTTCACCTGAGATGCAGTCGGTTCAGGAAAACAGAGTGTGGCACGTATTGAGAATATGCGGAGGGGAACTGTTCGAAGGTGCATTTTAATTGAAGTATAAATCAAGTATATATTTATTTCAAACATTATTTATTGTATAATTTATTCTTAATAAAATTAAAAAAAAACCCAACTAATTCCTTTTGTTTTGACTAATGGCTTCAGTAATATTTTAAAATCAATGAGTTACTAAATAACTTAAAAATAATTAGTTCTTCTAATGACATCCAAATAATGACATGAGATAAGTAGTTGCCTCTAATGTCATCGCTGTGATAAAATAATGGGTTATTCAGCTAATGTGTAAGTACTGTAAAGCCATTATATTAGCTTCTCATTACTCATTACTTGGCAACCAAAGTTTTTGCTGGGAAGTCCTTTTATTTTAAATTTTATTTTTATTTTAAAATTTTGAAAAATTTTTGTTTTCAGTTGAATTACAAAAAAAAAAATGGACAGATGAAGACGACTTTTGATTGAAGATTATACGTGACCTGATTTATTTGGCCTTATTAACACCATCTATTTCAACCTTGTTAAATGATATTTTTCCTAATGTGAACATTTCAAATGAAGATATTAATGAGTGGGTCGACGGAGAAAGTGACGACACAATGAATGACTCGGTGTTGGAAGATAGAAACAAAATTAAAACAGATGATGTTATTACAGCTCTTGATATTTTCATAGAGTGGAGAATAGCAAACGACATACCATTCGAAAAAGTCCTAGCTATTCAAGATATTAAAGATGCTGCAATACACAAAAAAAAAGTTCAAATCTAACTTTTATCTAACTTTTTTACTTCAAAGTAATATTTTAGCTATACAATACACATATGTATGTATATGTACATACATATCTTTATTGTTTTTATGAATTATTTATTTTATTTTCTTTACTAATTTAAATAAATGAAATAAATAATAATCAATTATAAATATGACATTTTTTATTTAAAAATGATTGAAAAAATCTTTAATATTTAGTGGTCGATAATTGCAACAACCCTGGTTTGGTATCGGTTGCATGAATCGAGCCCGTACTGTATTTTCCTTTATAGCAGAATGTCGATGATCATATACATTTTCGGCAATATTTCGAGTAATTTTCTCTTAATAACAAATAATAATTTTTATAGAAAATAATAATTTTTATAGAAAATTTTCAATAAACTTGTATTTTATAGCAAAAATTAAAATCGATAAATTTTTAGTTGATAGAAAAATTGAGATAAATTTGTTTTGTAATAAAATTTCGATAAATTTTTTATTGCATTAAAAAAATCCAAAAAATTATATTTTTTTACGAAATGTTTAATAAAAGTTATTTTTGTGTAAATATTCGGTTATTTAATTATTTTTCAATAAAAGTTCTCTTTTACTCCTTCTCTTTCTTTCTTTTATTCGTTTTTTGCTTGTTATCCTTTCATTAAAAACAAAATATGACAATTATTTAGAATTATTGTAGATTTTTTAGTTTTAATCGTTGCAAGAAAATGTTTGAAAAATTTAAATTAAAACCACAAAGAATACCAACTACAAAAAGTCAGCACAATTTTATATTCATTTATATATAATTTTTTTTTTATTTAAATTATTTAAACCACAATCTCTTTTCTGTTCATCTGGTGTTTTTTTATTTTTATTTATAATTTTTTTTTTTTTTTTGTCAATTTCTGTGGTTTAAACTTTTTATTTTTAGATAATTATTGGTTCTTTTGCACTCGATCTTTCTCTATTGGTTTAGTTAGTTGTAAATTGGTGTTGTTGTACGTGTTTGTACTTAGTTGTTCTTATTTTTGTTGTTGTTGTTGTGGTTGTTGTATTTGATGTAGCTATAGTTTCTTTTTGCATTCATTCCATGAATAATTCACAATCAGACAAGCGCTAAAACATTTCATTATTGTGCTACACAATCAGAATATTTAATGATTTAATCAGCGCAACAGCCATCACATTTGCAGCATCGTCGTATCGTTGCAACAAAACTAAACTGAGAAAAATTAAAATTAAAAAAAAAAAAAAACAAGAAAAAACATTTACAAAACGAAACAAAACATTAAGAGCCAGAAAAGGCAAACCAGCCAACTAGTCAGACATCCAGTCAGTTAGTCTAACTGTGGCTCTGTTTTTGTATCGTTACGTTTGTTCAAATGTTGCAAACAACAAATCCCAGCATGTATAAATATCTGTTTGTCTGTCTGTCTATGTGTTTGTCCGTCCCTATGTCTGTTTGTATTTCCATCTGTATGATGTTCGTGTATGTTTTTTAATACTTCGTATATGGCAATGACAAAGAAAAAAAGTTAACACAATAACAAAAAGTTCCAAAAAAAAAAAAAAGAAGAAGAAAATTGCATTTACCAGAATCGAGCTACAAGAAGTATGAGAGCAAGTATCACCATCACAAACACTATATGAATACAACAACTATACGTAGTACGTTTTGTTTGACTACGATCATAGCAGTGATAACTACAAGGTTCACAGATTTTTTAATTTAGCAAAAAAATATATAAATAAAAAATGTTATAAAATAAAAATAACAACAAAAAATACAGAAATAAAAAGGAACATCATGTATCCAAAAACTAAAGTAATGGCGCGCGACTCATGTTTACAAACAACAACAAAAAATTCTCGTAAAAAAAAATTGCAACAAAAAAAAAAAAAGAAGGAAAATTAATATTAATTTCAGTAGAAAACAACGACTTGAAAGATCATTATATTACTAAATAATGTATAACACATTACTCTCTATACTACTGTGTAATACAGAGAATATTAACACATTTTATTTTAAGTGTAGTAATTTATATTTACTACACTTTATCAAGATTTGGACTCGCTCTTACTCCAAAAATATCTTATAGCAGAATTTTTCTACCTTCAACTAAATTCCCTAAAGTAAATTAAACAATTTCTTAATTTTATTTTTTTATAACTACTTTTTGTAAATAATATTTGATCACTTCTCAATCAAAGATTGTTGAAATGACTAAAAGAGAGAAAGAAAGAAGCGATGTTTTCGGATATAGTGAACTTGAATAGGAAAAGTAGGAAACAAATACTTTTAACTATTTGTGGTTACTTATAAAAGAGATCTTTCTTGGTAAATTATTGATTTGAGTGACTAAAATTCCACAACTAAAAAAACCGTCTCTTATCTAAAACATGTCCATACCTTCTACGCTGTCAGTTTTCTCCAACAGTTCAAAGTTTTTGGGCGAAGAAAAAATAATTATTTTCTTAACTATTTTTACATAATTTTTTAAAATCTTTTTTGGTAGCAAAATGTCAGTTTTTCCCTCCCCATGTATCCGCGCCTGAAGGTAATAACATAAATAATTCGCTTACAACAAATGGACCATTAACTCAATTAAACCTCCAAAAATCAGGGAAACATTTGAATTGAAAAGTTTTCCTCTGAAACCAAAATTCTTGTATTTTGTCATTAAGTTCCAAATTATTCTAAACTTTCTAGAAATTGTTGATATATATAAAGCGAACTAAAATATTTACAGCAGATCATAATTTAGCTTGTACGTCTGATTTCTTACCTTGACTTACTAACAGAGGCAAGTGCAGTCTGAGTGCGGATAACACGTTCGATATTCCCAGAGAATATTTTTGTCGAAAGAATGTTATAAAAATTTTCATGGGATTTTTTTTTTTCCACTAGAGAATTATTAGCGCATTTATATAACGATTTTTTGTATTTAACCACAAAAGGAACAAAATTCGCAAATAACCGGAAATTTCACCAAAAATCAATATATCGCAAAAACTCCAAAAATTTCACGAACAAATTTTAAATTTCACCAAAAATTAAAATTTTATCAAAAGTCTAAAATTTCATTAAAAATTCCTATTTTTTCTAAATTAAAAATTTATTTAGAAATACTGCGTGGTCACTCAAGTGTCTAAAAGATCATATCTGGTCCATAAATGACTGTTTTTTCCAATTGAATTTTTAAGTTTTTGATTGAATTTTATTTAGTTTCTAATTTACCTATGTATGTGTGTTCTAGAGGGGAGAATTGATTAGGTAATGGATTTTATATAGAAAAAATTACTGTGAAAGTATTATATTGATTTTCGAATGATTGTAATATTCTTCAGATAAAGATATCAGTTATGAATAGGATATGAATTGATTATGGTCAAAGGATTCTTGTTATTACTGAGAGCTAATCAAAAATAAAATAATAGTAAATTCCAAAATTCTCTAAATTTTAAATATTATGTTTTGCAATATTCATTCAACAATCATACCCAAATTTATTTTATTTTTACTTGGATTTTGATTCAAAATGAAACAACTGTGTTAATTGAAAAAAAAAACGGTAATAATTTAGAGATAAATTTATTCATAAAAATCTTTATTGAATACATTGTATCTGATAGCTAGTCCTTCCTTTCAAAACAAACAAAGTTAGTTTTTCCACTAATAAACATTGTCTCAAAGACATCCAAAATATATTATTTCTAACAGTTAGAATGTAGGGTATTTAAGAATAAAATAAGTACACATACATTTACATACACAAAGAAACACATTTAACAAACAAACACGAAATAAAACAATATTTCTTGGAGACATTTTTGATCCTTAACATTTGGTAAACAGCGAGGAAAAATTGTTTAGAAGCATTAAAATAAATTTATTTGATATTAAATAATTTTCTATGAAATTATTTACATTCCAATGAACTTAATTATAAATAATTGATATATTTAAAAAGGATTGCTTCATCTTGGTCATCATTATGGCAAAATAGATTAAACATTAGAATTTAAAATATTATTAAATGATTGTTTGATTATATTCCCCAAATTAAATTGAAAAACGCAATACTCAACACATCACATGATTAAGGTACAGGCGCGGATCCAACTCAAGCTTTTGGGGGAGGAAAATAGAATGATTTTCTCAACTGTTGCCCTTAAATTTATGTTGTTGTATATATTTTCCATTTGGCATTTTCATTTTGGAGAGGGAAATTTTCTTTTTTCCCTACCCGTGGATCCGCGCCTGTTAAGGTCATAAGTTTATTCTGAAACTGTTGTTATGATAAATATATTTTTTATTTCATTTTTCTATTTTTTAAACTGCGAATCCCTTATTTAAATTTTCCTGACTGTTTCGAAACTCCTGTTTAGTTTTATTTTCATATTGGTTTTCTACTCAGTTCTTTATTATTTATTTATTTTTTATTATACAATTCCACTTCCACTACTTTTATTTAAGTTCTTTTTACCTTTTTACATACGAAATACTCGTATGCGAAGTTCGAGTACAATATGTGTCTGATTCTTCTAATTAAATAATTCGCAGAAATTCGAATTAATTGCATGAAGATACCAGTGTTTTAAAGTTGAAAGCAAAAACATAAGAAAAAAAAATACTCAAGGATGTGGCAAGAAACAAGAGGAGAACAAAAAAAATGCAACAACAAACTCTTATCCCAACCACGATAATATTCTATGGATGCACTTGTACTCAGCCAAGCAAACCAACTATTTAACAAAATCCAGCCAAACTTAAGGAGAATAAGAAATAAGAAAACACCAAGAAAAGAATATGAAGGAAAAGAAAAAAAAAAACTAAATCCGAATCGAAATCCAAATAAACATTGTTGCGTGCTCATGTTTTTGTTGAAAGATTGTGCGAGTATTTACGATGCAACGACATGGAAAATGTTGTTGTTACACAACATTTTGTATCTTGTGTTGTGTTGTGTTGCGTTGTGTTTGTTGTCTTAAATAATAAAAAATTTTGGATGATAGTTTATACTCAAGTATCCTTATGGCTTTTTAAAGTCTTATTGGGTTTGATTTTTGTTTTCATTAGTATTCTTTTTTTTTTATTTGTTAAATTTAAAAATGAATCTTAGGAAATATATTTATTTTTATATTATGTTAAGAGTTAAATATATAGTGGTTGGAGTATTGTCAAAATTAATTGATTTAATTAAGTTGTACTATAATATTTTTGGCAAATTTTGAATTTGTTAAAATTCGGTTTTGTAAAAGATATTGATTTAAATTTTTTCTGTATAACGAATCATTATGCCAGCTAAGCAATGTGATTTATATTAAATAAATCGAGTTTATATTTTTTCTGATTTTTGAAATTAAAATGAAATTTTTATAAAAAAGTGTTTTTTTGAAAAACTCTAAATATCTTTGTAAAATGTTTGTTATTAAAGATATCTTCTATCGAAATTTTCGGTAGATGTAGATTTTATCGTATAAAAGGAGAAAGTGAAAAAAACTTTAACAGTAACATATTACAGATTCCTGACATGCATTCCCTTTCCTTTGACGAGTCGTGTTTTGGAATTTCAGAAAATATAGACTAAAGTCAAAACTTTTACATAAAATGGGTCAAATTCAGGAGGGTGTTTACCTTGACCATTTGAGTTCTTAAACTTGATTTTTATTTTAAAGTCTTNNAAAAGTTTTTTTTTTTTTTTTTTTTTTTTTTTTTTTTTGAAAAACTCTAAATATCTTTTTTTATCGTATAAAAGGTGTGAAAAAAAACTTTAGGCTTCTTGTAAAAGGAATCTCACAATTCTCAAAAAAAAAAACCCTGAAAATGTTTTTTTCACATTTTCATTTTCAGGGTCCGTAGATTTTGATAAAAAACTTTAACAGCAACATATTACAGATTCCTGATCTGCATTCCCTTTGACGACTCGTGTTTTGGAATTTGAGAAAATATAGACTAAAGTCAAAACTTTTACATAAAATGGATCGAATTCGGGAGGATGTTTTCCTTGCTCATTTGAGTTCTTAAAATTATTATGTGTTCTTAAAGAAAATTTTATGTTAGAGAAAAAAGAGTGTAGATACCTATTTTTGGACTCGGTAAATATATCTAACTTGAAATTTTTTGTATTTTAATTAGCTAAAGAAAAAACAAATGAAATCGGTCCGAAACATGAAAAAAACTGTACCATGAACATGAAAAATTGAGGTACTTAAGAGATAAATAGACATGTAAACATGTTTGTATAGGTCTTATCAGTGACTACAATAATCTATTGGAAATCGGACAAGAAATAATGTTTAATAATTATATAGAATAAAAAATATATAAAAATCAATAATTTTCCATAGAATAATTGCCAAAACAAAATTGTTTTAATAGAATAAATATTCAACAACGGTGAAAATAATATTGTTGGGGCAACCATATTGCAAAATGTTTTTTCTTTGCATGCAGTTAGAATCTATTAAAGTTTTCACTTACATGAAAAAAAACATGGTTAAACTTAAAAGTTTGAAGGCTTTAAACGATCAAAATAAAATTTCCAGGTATTTAAAAGCGCTTTTGGATTCATTCATAAATAAAAAAGATTCAAATATTTTATTAAGAAATAAATAAAACGAATTATTTTCATGTTCTTTACATTAATGTGTTTAAATTTTCGATAAATTTCAATGAATATTTTCATTGAAGCAACGAATTCGTACATTAACTTAATACACCAACATTTATAGCTAGATAATCTATTTTTGTGGCTTTCGTAACCAATATTTTTTCAATTCATCTCTAAATGGTTTTTGCACAAATTCATCATAAATTTAAATTTAACGTAAATAACGACACAAAACTTAACCCTGACTTAAAAATGTTAAAATAAAAATGACATATAATTATTCAGATTAGCTTTCAAATTTAAGAGCACATATCACTAATAAGATCGATTCTTTTGTATACAAATACATATGTATATTATAATTACTCTTAAAAAAAGAAAGAGTCCAGTGCAATGCTCTTATCAATAAAAAAATATTCTTTAATGAGTCAAAAACATATAAACAATGTGTAAAAATATAAAAAGCTTTAATTATTTATTTTTAAACAAAATACAAAGAAAAACACTGATTAAAAGCCCCTCAGCCAAAGACGAATTACGCAAAGCCTAAATGTTTATTAAATTAATAATTTCAGTACGTTTTAAAACGCGAGAGTGTAGAAATCAAATTTAAAAAAGTTTTTAATAACAAATATTATATATAAGAAAAAGAAAAATTGGGGAGAAACCTCTTAAAGAAAATAAAACACAAACAAAGAACATCAAAAATAAAAACAACAACAACAACAACCAAGTGACATAAAAAAATAAATAAATAAACAAAAATTAACAATGACACCCAATACTTATAGTCAGCGTGAATTTTTACTGTTGCCAATATTGATAACAACTCTAACATGTATCTCGGTTGGAGCCCTTCAACTTGATCTCAAAGACACCTGTTCTGGTAGTTCATTGTACTACTGTACTCTCACGAATCTAACCAGCTCTTTTGAGGAACCTTTGTTATGGATAAATAAATCTCCAGCAGATCAACTAAATGAATTGTTAATATACAATTCGATTATGGGACGTATACCAGCTGTAGTATTTGAAATTGCACCCAAATTGCATACACTTATCATGCATAATTGTGCTGTTAATAGTATAATGCCCATAGATTTTGAAAAGGCCTCACAATTACATAAATTGGTATTGCAAAAGAATCGTTTATTTAATATTCCCGAACGAGTATTTGCCGGTATGTTTGCCTTGGAGGAACTTTATCTTTCGCACAATACCATACATATGATTCATCGTTATGCTTTTGCACGTTTACAGAGATTAAAATATTTGGATTTGCAAGAAAATGGGATACGTAGATTGCCAGAGGGTGTTTTCGAAGATCTTATCAATGTTGAACATATAGATTTGAGCTTTAATGAACTAGAGGTCATTAATGCCAATACATTTTCTAAGAATCTCAAACTGAATACTCTCTTGCTGAGCGAAAATAAATTCTCTGTATTTGAGCCCAATTCTCTTATGCATTTGAATCATTTGCATATACTAGATTTGAGTAATACTCTCTTGGATGAGCTGCAATTGCAATCGGTGGATTTATTGTTGGTTCAGGGTAGTAAACTTAAACGTTTAACTATAGCTGGATCTGTTATAAAATTAAATGCTGCCAATAATGCTCTCAAAGGTATCAGCATACAAGATAAATTATCGGTTAGAGAACTAGAGCTACATGGTAATCTTTTTGACTCTCTGGATGATTTGGCGGGTATGTTAAATCTACAAAAATTGGATGTTTCTAAAAATCAATTGGTATCTTTGAAAACCTCTCACTCTCCCATGTATCTGCCTTTACCAAATCTAATAAATCTTAATTTGGCTTCTAATCGTTTGCAAAATTTAAGCGCCGACAATTTTATGTTCCTGCTGAAACTGAAAAATTTGGATTTGGCTTTTAATCATTTAATACGTTTGGATTCGAGTATCTTTCAACCTTTAATAAATTTGGAAAAATTCTATATCGAAGGCAATCGTTTGTTTGAATTTAATTATATTCAATTCAAAGAATCTCATGCATTTCTACGTGAAGTGGGTATATTTGAAAATGATTGGGAGTTTCGTTATCTCAAACATATGTTAAATTATTTCCGTAATCATGGTATACGCGTACCTGTACGTTTTACTCCAGCAGATTCTCAATCATCTACATCTTCCGGTTTTCGTGCAACCACTGATGCCTCAGTTATGAATCCTTTTAGTGCCTCGAATACACATCGTGATGTTGATGAGGTTGATATTTTAAATGATATGAATCATGCCCGCCAGTCATCTCATCAGGACAATCATGCAGATTCATATCATTCTCCATCTTCAGCTGAAATTTCGGGAATTCATCCTTATTGGACTGGCAAGGATATTATGGCTTTAATGACATTAATTGCAGTTTTGATAATATTAATAATGCAATTTTTCCGCATCTTACAAGAGGAAGAATGTTTGCCAAATTGGTGTAACTGTTGTTTAGGTTTCGGCACCCGAGAAACGGAACCTTTACGTCCACGTCATAGACCATTAGTAGAAGATACATCTAATGTCTGATAAGTATGATTATATGGATAAGTAATAATAAAATCGAAAATGTTGTACCAAAATGGAATAAATAAAGGTGTTTTTCTTTTGCTTTTAAAGTCAAGGTAAGATTAAATAATATTTCAAACTAAGTTTTTAAATAACAGTCATATGGGTTTACAAAATGACACCATTCACTGGCAAATTGTACAGTGGGAATATGTGTAATTCACATCACCGATGTTGTTAATGTTGACAACAAAGTACTTTCTACACTTAAAGTTTTTGAGTAACAATTAATTTACGTTCCGTTTGCCTTTTACATTTTACGCAAAGCCTTTAGATGTTAAGAAGCTAAGTTAAGAGACCGTAGAAGGATTTATAAATTTTTAAGAATAACATATCGAATCATATCAGGTGGGTTGCTACTATAACCCACATAATCGCTACAGGTCTCTCGTGATCGCTTCATTCTCTTTTAAAAAGCCATAATAAATTACACCTTGTGTTGATCTTCCTCGTTGATCGGGCTTTAAATACCATTTTTGGATTATTATAATGTATTTATATAACTTTAGACAGTTCCTGGATGAATCCAAGTGATCTAAAATGCCTAGGAATTGTAGCTTTGTGGTTGAGTCTCCAATTTTCTGTATTCAAACTTAATCATATATATCGAAAGTGTTACTTTTAAATCTTCTAATTAAAAGATTTAAAGAAATTGCACTAAATAATTTAGATAATTATTAAAAAATTATCAACATTAAAACATAAAGAATAACAAATTATATAACATTATCATTGTCCACCTTCCTTAGCAGATAAACACTATAAGATTATGGTTTTGAGTGTTAAAGAACAAACACTTTGGAATCTAAAAAAAAAAAAAAGAAATTCACACCTTTGATTTAAAATCAAACAAATACATAGACATATAATTCGTAAAACCCCACAATCTTTACGAATAATATTTACTTGTATGAATGTATTTACGACCAACGAATTATAATGAGTTGAGTAGAGTAGAGTTGCAATGATAACAGCAGGTGAGCTTGTTTTGCTTTTGTTGCTATTCTTTGATCTGGTTGCACGAAATGTTTTTATTCAAGTTATTTATGTGAGTGAGTGCGTAGGGATATGGACATCTGTTGCATATCGATAGCGATTTTAAAATAAATTGTATATCAATTGAGTTTGAAGTTGTTTTGCGTTGTGTTTTTGTTTTTATAATTTTGTGGGCGTCACTGGAATCACACGCCCTTTGCAACATATTAAACTGAGGCATACACAAATTCGTAAAGTTGTTTGGTATTTTGAGTTCATAAATGAAAACATATTCTATATTAAACTGAGGCATTTTATTGCCTTGACTTTTAAATGATATTTTTGTTTAAAGACGAGATCAATATTGCACTATGGTAGTGGAAAGTTGAGGAATGGAGCAATTGATGGAGAAATTATAGTTTTTAAATCTGCAAAAGCAGCGGATATATGTATTACATTCTGTTGGTGTGCAATTATAGTCAACAAACACTTCTTTGATACAGTTAGAAGGACACAGCAAGAGAAATCAATGTTTTTTGTTTCTTTATAGTCCTTCGAAGCGAATATTACCCACCTGAGTATTCAAAGGCAATTAACCCGCTTTTTGACAGTAAGATTCACTTGTGTATAATCAGCTGTCTCTATCCATCGACCACCAAGGAGTGTATTGGCAATTGCCACTTTATTGAAGTGGGAGAAAAATGAAATCAAATATAAGGAATGTGTTTGTTGACCCTTCGGTAATAGTGGAAGTGATTGTGAGTACAAAAAAGTCAAACGATGTAGTCGTTGATTAGGGAATAGACAAGCCCATGTAAAATGAACTAGTAGTCACGTAGCTAATAAAGTGACTATTGATATCCTAATATAGACCGGTAGATATCAGCCGCCATTAAATGTTGGATAATTGGCCCATTAGTTCAGGGCGAGAACATTGTTTAAAAATCAACGAAATTCAAATGGAAAATTCTGTTTTTTTTAGTCATGTTTTTTATTTTAATCAAATCACATAAGTTTAACAAAAAGTACCCCATAGTGCACAATAACCCAACAATATTATTGGAAATTTAAAGCAAAACTAATTTCACTAATACGTTTACGTTTTCTTTAATAAATTTGTTCTTTTGTAGTTGCACGATCAGCCCTTTGGACATTTTGCGCACCCAGTTCCTTCAGCTGAATCGAGACCAAAGTTTACCAAAACGTTCAAGTAGCTTAGCGTCTAAATGTCTGCTGTAAAAATTCCAAAAATCCACAATCATATAAACATAACAAAATACTTTTACATTTAAACATTATTGGATTTGAACTACTATTTCAAAACGGAAAAATACCCCTCTTAAGACTGGGGGGAGTTAGACCATCGATATCGATGTTGTTGCATTTATGAATTAGTGTGTGATTTTAAGAAAAACGATTTGTAGGTGTTACCACAAAGGCAGTGCAAAGTGTAAATTTATGTTTAAGTTTCGTATTGGATTTTATCTCGTATGAGAAGAAAAATGATTTTATTTTACTTTTCCTTTTACAATATAAAATTGTTATTTATAACTTCTCAATAAGTTATAAATGCAATGGGAAAGTGTTGGTGTATTTTGGAAATTTAACACATTTGAAATAAAGCCTTTTTTTCTGAGGGATTTTTTAATATTTTTCCTGTTTAGAGGCTGTTTGGCGGGAATACAATCATCTATCATAATTGTGATACATTTATTTGTTTCTTGTTTTATCGAAATTTTATTCGCATTAACATGTTTTGAGTTAATGTTGCAAGGAGCTTAAATGGTTGGAGTGTGTTGCATTTCATTGTGCTATTTTTTTCGTTTATAATTTTTTTCTTTTAGTGGGAGTGACTTAAATTGCGGTTGTTGTTTTTATGGTGCTTATAATACGAGCGTGTTACATATTTTTATCACAAAAACCGCAATTTTTTTTTTCGCAGGATTTAAATCCATTTTTTCGAAAAAATAAATTACACGATTTTTTATTTTGTATTCACTATTTTAGTCTTTAATGGCCACAGCAAGAAAGGGGTGGAATTTTTTTTAACAAATTTAACATGAAATCAAATTATTTTTATTTCTTAAAAATGGGGTGTAATTTTAGAAACATATTGTTATTTTTTTTGTATTAGATTATAATAAAATGTAATATGTTTTTATAAAATAAAAAATAGGACTAAAATTGTAAGTATCAAAAACACAGAAAGGATAAAATTCAAAAACTTGGAAACGTTGATCTTGAGTTCTGATTCCCAGCAAAAACAGAACTGAAAAAGTCATGAATTTAACATCGTGTTGTCATTGGAAGGAAGTACTTAGTGGTGAAAAAGAGCTGCAGAAGTTATTTTTTTTTTAAACCATGGTTGTCTTTTATACTTATTTGATTTTATCAATTCACAGAAAAAATTATTGGCGTTTTTTTTCAATTAACACAATTGTTTAAATTTTTATATGTTCAATAAATATATTTGATATGATTGAGATCAAGATGTAATAAATATATTCAAGAAAAAATAAAGTAAAAAAATAAATTTTACTATGATTTTATTTCCTATACACATTTTTACTTCATTTAGTTACCTATTTGATTGATTTAATTAGTTGATTAATTGGAAATATTTTTTTATTTTTCATTTTTTACAATTTTTAGTAATTGATATAATCATTTTGATATTGATATAATCATTAACAAATATATATATGAAAATAATTCATTCAATTAAAAACTTGCTCAAATTTTAACCTCTAACCAAAATGATTGCATCAATTATTAAAAACAATAAAAAAGGCAAAACCAAAAAATACTTTCAATTAATAAATTAATTAACTTAATCAAGTAGGTAATTAAATGAATTAAAAATGTGTATAGGAAATAAAATCATACTAAATTTTTTATTTTATTTTTTCTTGAATACATTTATTACATCTTGATAAAAATTTAAAAAAATATGTTAATTGAAAAAAATAATTTAATTTTTTCTGTGTTCAATTATTTGAATAATTATGTTTGATTAATTTATTAATTGATTGGTTTTATTTTTAGCCCATTCAAGGTCATTGCACTTTAATGAGTACAGCAGAATTATAGATAAAAAAAATTAAAACCACATAAATGGTAAGTAATGTTAATGATTTGATCATTTGATTTGAAGATAAAACTTGCAGACGTGTGAAAATTGTAAGAGGAATCTCTATAAAAGAATAACTTAAGTTTCTAATGCGAAAACGTTGGTGCAAAAATAACAAAACTGTATATGAATTTCTTATTAGAAAAATTACAAAAGATTCACTAATAAGTACATACAATTAAGGAGACCAATTAATTTTTGAGCTCAGGTTTTCCTTAGCTGTAAGTAGCATAAAAATAGAATGAACTTATTTATATTTTTGAATGAATTATTCGTTAAAAATATTGAGAGAAGTTTTATCCAAAGTGAAATATGTTAACCAAAGTAATGATTCGACTTTCAAATGAGCTGTTATGCACCTCAGCAAAAACTTAGTAATAACATGTAGTTATAGATGCAATTACTTTTCAGTGATAACAACATACTGTCTGCATTACATGAAAGTACATTTATAACTATTTACTTTAAAGTTGATAACGTAGTCAATTAATTTAGAACAGTTTTTTTGGAAATATTATTTTTTATCAAATATTTTATTTAAATTATAAAAATTACATAGTTTTAGAATGGACAAAACATGAAAATACATGATATAATAACTCGTTTTTCTATATCGAATGAAAATTTCATTTCGACAATTTAGTTTCAAATTATAATCTTTAATTTGAATATATGTTTTCAATAAATAAATTTAAAAAATATGTTCCCATGTTTCAGAACGATAATGAAATCAGTTACTATTCATTTTGCTAATAATGACTTCTGCAATACTTCATAATCAATGAGTTATTGAATAGCTTCAAAGTAATTAGTTTTTATTAAGACATCTAAGTAATGACTACCAGTAATAATGACATGTAGTAGCAAAGATGTTTGTGTAGTAAAGAGCCATTATATTAGCATCTTAACTCATTACAGGGCAAGCAAAGTTTTTGCTGGGACATAATTTAATAAGTTTAAAGTTATGTCCCACGATGTTTCGACAATTTATATGGAAAGCAAAAAATATACCATTTTGTAATAGTTTCCAATAAATTTTACCGGGCCACTTTATCGTTTGATCTGTGCAATTTTGGCGGTAAAATTATAAGACTAAGTTTTAATCAAACGTGTTCCAAATTCGTGTCATTACAACAAAATTAAGAAATAAAATTTTATTTCTTAGAAATAATTTACATCTCGGAAGCAAAGAAATTAATTGTTTGTTATATATAGGAGAATATTCGAGTTTTCGAAAAATCACTTTGACAACGTTGCAGCTGACAAACACCTTTACTAACACTTTACCAACGCTTTAAAAACTGCATTTACATTCTTAGAAAAATAAAATTCCAAATAAAACTCAAAATCAAAACCAAAATATATAGTAGCAAAAAAACAAGCAAATGAAAAAAAAAATATCCCACGGGGATACAAATAACATATGTAAAATGTTAAATCACACTAACAAACAAACAATATTCGATTAAATAGATGACAACAAAGTCAGACACTAAACGGATCAAGAGGGTGCTAAAATTGTATTTAAGCACCAACGCGTGCTGTGTCCCATACAACTTGTGCTCGCTCGCTCGTTCAATTCAACGATACCAACAGCAACATCTAATAAACCCATAGTAGTCGGTCGTTGAATTAAAAAGAGGGTGTTATTCATCCCCC
The DNA here is from genome assembly GCA_001735545.1 of Phormia regina. NCBI lineage: Eukaryota > Metazoa > Arthropoda > Insecta > Diptera > Calliphoridae > Phormia > Phormia regina. The sequence goes on along the minus strand of MINK01191277.1, from coordinate 9,357 downwards.
TTAAGAAAAAACAGAAACAAAAACATCCTCATCATAATGACATTGATGTTGCCAGTTAAATCGTCTACTCATTCATAAATTTTCAAATCACTTGCCAGTTTAAGTTGCAACAAAAAATAATATAATAAATGGCATAATGCTTTGCGGTTCTTGTAATGAATATCCGCTTATAAAAGATTTGTTCTTTAGAAAATCCAGCCTCAGTGAGACTTTCTCACCAAAAAGTGGGCAATTGTCACTTTAGTTATAAAGTCAGATACGATTAAACTTTACGAGCATTAGTATCATATAGCAATACTATAATGATACATGGACTTTTGGAAAGTATATGAAAATATGACAGAGTCAACCACATCAAAAAATTATTAGAGTTCTTAGAGGAAAGGGGTGCTAATGATATTGCATTGAGAGTAACCTGTCCAAATGGAGAAAATGTTGACAACAGAAATTGTTTTTTTTTTCTGAGAGCAAGACAGCAGCAATATGTTATGTTTGACATTGATTGACATCAATGAGAATTTAAAGTAAATTTTAACTAGATTTTTATTTGGGGGTTGATATTTTTCATACATATTTTTTTATGAAATCTTAGATGATTACAATTTTATTGCAATAAATCATTATTAGTAAAATGATATTGGCTGGGAATTTTTGTAGATAAATATGTATTTTTTATAGATATGTTTTCGAATTATTTTTTCATAGTTTACTACGTTAATTGTATTAAACAAAATAGTATGAAAATTCTAATAAATAAATGTAAAGGAATTGAATTTGCTGATTGTTATATTGACAACATATTTAATTGTTATAATGGAACATATTGAATTAAATTGACTTGTATAAAATTAGTTTTTCTATTAATAAAATGTAAACTTGGAATTGTATTTGTGTCTAGATTTTAAATTATAAAACAATTTGTAAAAACATAAACTGAAAAAAGCAGAAATCAATCATCAAATATGTTTGTAAATAATTCATTCAATTAAAAACTTGTTTAAATTTGCACTTCTCAACAAAATGATAATATTAATAACTAAAAAATGAAAAATATAAAAAAAATTACAATTAAAAAGTAATAAAATCAATGAAGTGGATGATTGAATGGATTAAAAATTTAAATGAGAAATCAAAATTATTCTAGTTTCAAATTATTATAAGAAAATTATTAAACAAAGTTCCACTTATTTTGACATAGAAATCGTTTAATTTCTGAAATAGCGTTGGTGTTATGTAGATGCATTTATTCAAGCTGCGTAATATAATTGAAAATTATTTTACATCTGTGATGTTTTAGTGATTAATACATTGCTTTAAATATAAATTAACGAGCTGATTGGCCCGGCATTGCGCGGGTTTTATTGTATAACAATATAAATTAGAATTAAAATTATTTTTTTATGAAAAATTCTTCTACAATAAAGGATGTTTCAACATGACATGCAATCCGTTTTGACATGGAATCACCATCATATGAAGAAAAAAGTACCACAATGTCCCCTAATGAATTTTCATTAACATAGGACCATGTGTCTAAATTAAAAATTATAGAAAATTCAAAAAGTACCATCAGAACAAAAAGGTACCATAAAATCATTATATTCATCTTTCTAGGTTCATAATTATAAAAAAAATCAAAAAGTACCATTAGAAGAACAAAAAAGGACCATAAAGACCGCTCTTGCGAATTCTTTCACATATAGGACCATGTATATTAAATTTCATGTTTCTAGGTTACTAGTACTATTAGAAGAACAAAAAAGTACCACAAAGTCCTCTGTTATGGATTCTCATTCACTTAGGAACACATAACCCTAATTTTATGTTTGTAAGTTTATAACTATAGAAAATTTAAAAAGTATCATTCAAATAACAAAAAAGTACCACAAAGTCCCCTCTTATGAATTCTCATTAACTAATGACCACTTATCCCAAATTTCATGTTTCTAAGTTCATAATTCATAATAATAAAAAAAATTACCACAAAGTCCCCCTTTATTAAATATTACAGACAATTCAAAAAAATACCATTAGAATAACGAAAAGTACCAAAAAGTCCCTCCTCTTGATTTCTTACTCACAGGACCGTATATCTTTAAGTACCACGAATTCCACTCTTGTGAATTCTTATCCACATAGGACTACATTTACTTAAGCTTATGTTTCTAAGTTTAATGTAATTGAAAATTCATTTTTAAGTTTGAATAAAATGTAATTTACCGCCTTTAACCCTTTTTTGGTACTTTTTTGCAGCCATCGATGTATCAAAAAATGTATTCCAATAAATTTCTAAATTGTAGTACATAGTACCCCATATTAAAATCCTCATATGAATATTTCAATAAATATAAAAAAAAATGTTTTATGTAAAAAATACCAAAAATAGATACGATTTTTACCCCTTAAACGTTTGAATTTCTAAAAAGTATCGAATTTGTATTTCTCATTTTTTGATAAGTTTAAATACGACATAAACTTTATCTGTATGATCATTGGTTTCAAAGATACATATGGTGCCAAAAAAGTACCAAAATACAAAAAAAGTACCAGACACCTGTCCAATTATTTTTTAAATGAATAACGATNNAAGTACCAAAATACAGTTTTTACCCGTTTTCTCCCTAAAACGGCTGATTTTCAAAAAAAGTACCAGAAACGTGTCCAATTATTTTTTAAATGAATAACGATAACTGTTCAACTTTTTTCGTATCATTATTAGTTTGCGAGTTATAAGGTAACCGATTTTTCCCGTTTTTACCCGCTAAACATTCGAAATTCCAATTTCGAATCTATATGAAGGGAGACCTATCCACGTTCCAAATTTCGTCTCTGTAGCTTCAGCCGTTTGGGCAGTGGGATGATGAATCAGTCAGTCAGTCAGTCAGTAACGTTATTCTTTTATATATATAGATTACTAAACTAAATATCGTAGAATCTGAAGATAAATGCTTCAGTTTTAAATTTTTAAGAATTGAAATTATTTATATTTAATCCCACTAAATTGTTTATTTATTTATTTATTTATTTATTTATTTATTTATTTATTTATTTATTTATATTTANTTATTTATTTATTTANTTATTTATTTATTTATTTNTTAAAAAATATNNANNTTTTAATTAATATTGAAAAAAATATTTTATAACCTTTTAACCCCTATTGACCTTTTGAGAGTAGATTTTTAAATCAAAGATTTTACTATTTTTTTTTTTTTAATTTTTTAAGGGAAATTTTTCTTAAAAAATCTGTTTAAAGATTTTATTTTAAACTTTCAACCCTATACGATCATTAAAGGTTGAATTTTTTTGCAATTAACACTCACAATTAATTAAGATTCGCCAGTTTTTGAAATCCCTCTGCTTTACTTTCTTTTTGCATTATTTCTTAACCCTTTAAGAACGAAACGTTAAACCAATACCTACTTGTTTCTTAATCTCTAATAAAATTAAGACTTGTATTAATTGGATAAGGGGTTGAAGAACCATAAGGATAATAAAGTAATTTATCTTCTTACATTTGTAACCTACAAACATTGTCAATGTTAAGGTTATGATAAAAATGTCTTGGTTCAATAATTTTTAGACTAACCTTTGACATTTTTAGTTTTTAATTTATTTATTATTATTTTTTTTTTTTGCAAAAATAAATGTTTTTTCACATATTATTTTAATTAATATTGAAAAATTTACTTTTTAACCTTTCATCCCATTTTAGGTTAAAGGTTAAAAATTTTCTTTGATTTATAAATTTTAAAGATTTTTTTTCTCAAAAGAAATTTTAAGGTTATGAATTATAGTGGTTCAATGAAATTAAAGGTAAAGATACTTTATGAAATTATTGAATTATAACCTTTGACATTTGTACCATTTTAAGTTACTTATCTTTAATGAATTTTTTAATCAATTTGTAAAGCAGTTTATTTCAAATTGATTTGTTACCGTTCAAGACCTTTTGACCTTAAAATTTGTAGATATTTTTTAATGACTTTAAAGTTTAAGGTACAAAAATGTGTTTAATTAAATTAAAACATCGAAAATTTTTTGGATAATTATGTTTCAATAAGTTTTAATTTATATAAATTTTACTTAAAATTTTTTTTTTCTGGTTAAATGTTTAAATATCTTTTTAGTTTTAAAGGTGCAAAAATATTTTTATACGAAAATATATATTTTTTTATATTTTATTTATTTTAATATCCAGTATCACAGGAGTAAAGGGTATTTATAAGTTTGTCATTTTAAAAGTATTTCTTTTAATTTATTTAAAAACCAATTAATTTCTTATTAAAAATGTATTATAAAAACACTTCAATTAATTAATATTTTTTTATTTCAATTATATTTTCTTTAAAATAATCACATCTACTTTAATTATCCTTTACTAAGTTATTTTATTTTAATTAATTAATGGCAATTTACACTAATACACATAAAAACTCTCACCCGTTAACATTTGCAAACAAATAAATATATATTTTCCTTGCCTTATCATTAACATTTCTACACACATTAATAAATTCCACAAATATTAATCTTGTTGTGTTTCCCTATTTTATTCTCCCCACCTTTTTGTCTCTTCACCCAACACTTTACTCATAATTTATACCTAATGCTTTACTACAATAACAAAATGTAACAAAAATTATTCAACTTACATTTGTCTCAAAAGAATTTAACCTTGAAAATGGGAGCCCCTCATGCACAATGTTACACACTTTAGTATAACTCTATATAAATATACAATGAACACACAACAAAACACACATAAAACTATGATTTCAATATTTTTTTTCTTCTCAAGAGATTTTTTCCAAAGCCACCATATTTTTCTTTGTATTTTCTTCATTACTTTCATAAACTTTTTAATTAAATTTTAATTAACTAAACACTTCGTTTCAATTTAATTTAGTAACTATTAATTTTAACTTTATGATTTTAATAATAAATTAAACACATTTGTGGTTTAATAAAAATATTCAACACGCACGTTTAACTCTCTTTAAGAAACTAACTGCTACGCAAAAATAAAACAAACATGCATACATACATTCATGCATACATAAATTGTCTATGAAATAAATAAATGTAGGAATGTATGTATGTATGTTGATTTATTTGCATGCAATTCTATTTGCTTTTGTTAATGTTGTTGTTTTAGTTTTTTGTCATAATAAACACATACTTACATAAATCTTTGTTATTCACCAAAACATTTTTTTATCAGCCTCTGCTTACTCCAAAATGCAGCCCATCACCCTCATAACACTAATAACAACAATAGAAAAACCTAATTCTGCTTGGCTTTACGTCTGCGTTAACGTTTCTGTTACATACATATTTTCCTTTTGCCTCTTTTAGTTTAATAAGAAAATTCAATACGTGCGCGTTATACTTAAAATTGTTCAAGTGAATTTTTGATAAATTATAGAGAAAATGAAAAGAAATTTTATTAAAAATTTAATAAAATTAANAACAAATGTTTAGTTAATCAATAAATAATAAAATTTTTATAAAATATTTAAAGAAAAATATGAANTTNNANGTTTAATNAANTAAAATGCAAGTAATGGTGTGTTTGCAAAAGCAAAAAAATACAAAAAAANAAATCANGCTATGCATTTACAAGAGTTTGTGTGTATGAAAAGAAATTTTATTAAAAATTTAATAAAACTAATAACAAATCAATAAATAATAAAATTTTTATAAAATATTTAAAGAAAAATATGAAATTCGATGTATAATTAAATAAAATGCAAGTAATGGTGTGTTTGCAAAAGCAAAAGAAATCATGCTATGCATTTACAAGAGTTTGTGTGTATGATGCTTAGAAAAGAGTAATTTTTTTGTATGTGAAGGAGCTCCCTTTTTCAAGGTTAAATTTTTGTGAGACAAGTGTAAGGAGATAAAAAATGGGTATGGTTAGTAATATAGAGTGCAGTTGGTTGTGTGTTTTTTTAATAGAGTGAAAAGTATGAGAAGAGTAAGAAGTAGGTTTATTTACATGCGTGTGATTGAAGTACATATTTTTGTTTGTGTAATTTATGGTGGCAAATAACTAGGGGAATTTATTTGTGAAAATTATTAAAATTAAAGGAAAATCCTAAGAAGTTGTAATAAAAAATTAAATAAAATTTTACTAAATTGTTTAATTAATTTATAAATAATATAAAAACAATAAAATATTTAAAGAAAAATATAAAATTTTAAATTTAAATAAAATAAAATGCAAGTAATGATGGTGTGTTTACAAAAGCAAAAAAGAATTCAAATGTTTGTGTGTATGATTTTTACAAAAAGTAGATTTATTTGTACGAGAAGAGCACACTTTTTCAAGGTTAAATTTTTGTGAGAAAAGTGTTAAAGTGTTAGGTGATAACAAAAGGGTATGGTTAATAATATAGAGAGGGGGTGGTTGTGTGTTTTTAATAGAGTGAAAAGTATGAGAAGAGGTTTATTAACATGCAGTTTTTTTGTTTTTGTGGTTTATGTAGGCAAATAACTATAAAGTAGGAAAACGGGGGAGTTTATTAGAGAAAATTATTAAAATTAACGGAGAATTGTAAGAAGTGTTAATAAAAATTAAATAAATTGTTTAATTTATAAATAAAACAAAAACAATAAAATACTCAAAGAGAATTTTACAGCAGAGAAGAAAAGGGTATGTAAAGAAGTTTAAGTCGAAGGAGTTTGTTGCATTAAAGATTTAATTTCATCAAAATGTTATAAATATTACAGTTAAGTGAAGATGGATATAGGTATCTAATAAAATATGATGTGAGTGGATAACAGTGTAATATAAAGAGAGAGAGTGCAAGAACTGGTTTTTTAAGGGAAAAATAGTGAAATATTAAGTGAATCAAATGTTTTTTTGTTATTGCTGAGAAGCAATGGAAAGTGAGGGAAAATCAATTTGTATTTATTAAATTAGATTAAGGAACTATTCTAAAATAATTTTGTTAAGAGAAAGAAATCATAGGAAAATTTGTGAATTTAGATTTTTATTTAATTAGTTAAAAAAAAGAAAAAAAAATATAGAAAATCAATAATGAAAATCAGCAATTAAAAAAAGGAAAATTAATTTTAAATTTTGATTACAAAATATATTTTTTTTTTTATTTTTATAAAAAGAAAAATAATTTATAAAAAATAAAATAATTAAAAAAAATAAATTAAATAATTAAAAAAAAAAAAAAAATTATTTAAAAAATATATAATTTTATCAAAATAATTTTTTTATATTAACACCTATTTATTAAAATAAATTAAAAAAATAATAATAATAGTGATAATAAATTATTAATTCAATGAAAATATTAAAAATCCAAAATGTGGTGGAACAAAAAAGTAATAATTAAAAATAAAATAAGTATAATATAACTTAAAATATATTTAATTTTTATAGTAAGTGATAATAATAATAATAATAATAATGATATAATAATAATAATAATAATAATAATAATAATAATAATAATAATAATAATAATAATATTTATAAATTTTATTTAAATTTCAAATTGAGACGAAATTTTTTCCCCAATTTTTCCGGATTTGTGTTTGAAAATAATAAAACACAATAAAACAAAATTTCTGTCACACGGTATTTCTCTGTTAATTCGGAAATGTTTTAAGCCTTTAATTCACTTTTTATACCCTACACCACCATAGGTAGCAATTTTAAAGATAATTTGATGAATTTTGATACATAAGATTTTTTTTTTGGCACAAGAACGAAGCCTATAGATATTGGTATTGATCGGCGTATTATTTCACCTAGCCCACATACAAATGTTGAATAAAGTTTTAATTCTCAAAAATACCTTACCAATTTAAATATTTTAATCAAAAATTTAACACAAATAAGTTTTATGTAAGCATAAATCCTGTGTCAAACTTCATGAAGATGGATCCATAATTTACCATAGCTCTCAAATGAACCCCTTTTTCGAAAATCACTTTAAAGTGAATAAATCGCATAAAAATGTTAATATAAATTTAATATTCGATGCATATAACATGTATATAAATATAAATGACAGTGCAAAATTCTATGAAGATAGGTCCATAATTGACAATAGCTCCCATATAAGACCCAATTTCGGGAATCACCAAAAAAGTGCATAAATACATGTGTATCATAAATCTTAGTATCGACGTAATATTCTGCAATAGTATGTTTTTATTTTCCCCTTAAAACAAGTATAGGTCCATAAATGACTCCTTCCCGAATTTTGGTATACATAGGCGATGATTCTTCTTCTCTCGTTTTTAATTAGGGATGTCAATATTCTTACGCTCTTTCATTTAATCTTTGCTGAAAGTACAAAGATCACTAAATGCACTGTAAAAAATTATATAGAAATGAATTGTTTGTTAATTAATTTTTTTAATATTAATGTTTTAAAACAAAGTGGGTGGAATGATAATTAAATTTTATACTTTAATTTTAATAATTTTTAGTGTAAGGAAAGTGAAATTGTATAAGAAAATAAGTTTTATTGAAGAATGAAGAACCATGTATTACGGACATATTATATTTATTAAACTCATCTTTTCTTTAAGTGCATTTTTTTCACTCTCACAAACACAATTATATTTTTAGTGATTCACATCACTATTCTAGTTCTTGAGTTAAATCACGATTTGTAAAATTATGTAGGTTACACTACCTATTATCTAAAAAAAAAACTATACAAAATTAAAAAAAAAAAAATCATAGAAATTCGAATAATTAAAATGTTTAATCTTTGATCATAAGGATAAATTTCATGCAAATAAAGAAAGGGATATTTAATTAAAATCAAAGCATAAGTTGTGATTTTATTCACAAATAAGACAAGGCAGTGTTACCAGAACTTCTCAGAGAAAAAATGCTAAATGGCTATTAAAAAAGTACAATTTAGAAAAAATAAGTGCTAGATGACTTTTGAAAAAGTGAAATTTTTGTTATTTATGCATAATTTTTGAACAATTTCTATGGTTAAAGCACATTAACCTTATATCTTCATATTTGTACTTAGTCTTTTAAATAGTAAATTTCATAAATTAGTATGTCTTATTGAGAAATGTATAAAATAATTAAAAATAATAGGGTCTTATTAAAATGTTTTACAAGTAATTCCAAAATACATGATAGTTGCTTGTTCTACTTTGGCGTTACGACCAACTATTTTCGTTTCAAATTGTCACCTTCAGAACTAGTTCTCTAGAAGTGTTAGTTAGCCAGCACCCATTTTGTGGAACAGTTACAGAACTAATTATTTAATCAATAATTTCTATTCGAAATTGTCACATTCAAAACTAGTACTATAGATACGTTAGGGAAGGGTTTCAGAACCTGTTTTTTATTCTTTTGTA
>MINK01191276.1:6805-32648 GCA_001735545.1 Phormia regina | reverse complement strand
CATATGGTGCCAAAAAAGTACCAAAATACAGTTTTTACCCGTTTTCTCCCTAAAACGGACGATTTTCAAAAAACTACCAGACATTTATCCAATTATTTTTTAAATGAATAACTACAATTATTCAACTTTTTTTGTATCATTATTTGTTTACGAGTTATAAGGACCGATTTTACCCGTGTTTACCCTTTTTACCCCCTAAACATTCGAATTTTAAAAAAAATCACGTCTTAGTGGATCTATTTTATTTATTTTTCTTCAGCCGTTTATAGATATTAGGGTATTCAATTAATCGGGGTTTCAGATTATTCAGTTTATTTGGCAAATAATTATTCGAGGCATTAATCGGTTTTTTAATAATCGATTAATGCCAAATTATTCGATTAATCGAATTGTTTTAGTAATATAAATTAGACATATAATTAGACACTATTTATAAAATTTAATCTATTGAAATAGTTATTTAGAGACTTAATGTAAATAATATTGGGATTATCTTAATAGATCTATCACCCATTTGTTTCAGAAAATTTGACTTTAGGCACAATATTCTTAATATAACTTTTATTCTTTTTTGTGTCAAAATCATTTCTTATTTTTAATATATTTTCGTAGCTTTATTATGCTTAACGGATCCAAAGGAAATAATATTTTCAGAAGTTCAAAAATTTATAAAATTTTAATTTTTCAATGTCATATTTTGTTACATAAAATGTCTCAGTAAAGAAATAATATTAAGAGATATAAGTAAGAATCTTAACGTGGAAACCATATGTAGCGTTAAGTCGGATGAGTTTTATAAACGTTCCATTTTTGTTACCTATTTATTTAGAAAAAAGTTCATGATTAGTGAAATTATGTTTTTTTGGCACTTTTATTGACCACAAGACATTAAGTTTGTCAGTTTTCAATTATTCGAACAGTTAATCGAGAAAAATTAATCGGATAACCGAATGTCGGTTAATCGCTTGGATACCCTACTATTTAATTTAATTAATTAAAATTAGCTAACAATTTATACCTTTACAGTTCTGATTTGAATGTATTTAATTAAAATTAATACAATAATTGTTGTTTTGTATTTTCACTACAATAACAAATATAAGATCTCTTTTGTTTTTGTAAATAGNNCGAACAGTTAATCGAGAAAAATTGGATAACCGAATGTGGGTTAATCGATTGGATACCTTCTTAGATATAGATTAAATTTTTACGAAATTATATTTTGTAATATAATTAAATTTTTTTAATACCTTTTGAAGAAAAAAGTCATAAAATATTTTTTATAAAAAAAAAATATCATGTTATATTTTCTATGTAAATATCTTATGTAATTTTTCATAATTATCTCATGCTATATTTTTCATAAACGATTTAAAAAAATCCTTAGTCAATATTTTTATATTATATTTTAAAGATATTATTACCCCTATATAAATTATTGTTAAATATAGAAAATTCCTCATGCTATATTTAAAAATTAAAAAAAAATTCAACTATATTTTTTGTGCAAATAATTTTAATCTAAAATGTTCTATAAAAAATTTTATTGAATCTTTTATATGCAAGATTTCTTATATAAATATTTCTCATTTAATATTTTTTTTCAGAAATTTTCTCATGTAACATTAATTTAAAAAAATGCTGAAATTTTTTTTATATCTCATGCGATATTTTTATACAAAATTGTTTATACTACATTTTGAATAAAAACACAAAATGTTAAAAAAAAAAAATAATTTTTGTAGTGTATTACAAAAATACACTAAAATATTACCCAACACCCTGACATAACAATTTTTCCATGAGAATTGAAAATCCATAAAATTTTTAATTTATAAAAAAACAAATAAAACTAAAAACACAAAGAAACTATCAATTTAATTTGCATTTTATTAAAAAAAAATCACAGGCATTTCAATGTTGCAGAAATTCTTATAAAAACTAAATTTAGTGGAAAAAAATTTTAAAAATAATAACAAAGTGATTGTTTAGTTTTATTTTTTATTAAAATTAAATTTAATAACTAAATTTAAAATAAAGTCAAAAGTCATGACAACAAAATCGTTAATAATGTAAAAAAAAGGTTAAATGAAAATTGCCAAACTATTTGTACCTTAAAAAATGTAAAAAAAATAAACAAAATATAAATCATTGACAAAAAAATAAAATAAAAAAAAAAAAATAAAGAACATGTTTTGTTGATTTCTTTTTTTTAATACTTTTTTTTAATACTTAATACTTTTTTAATACTTTTTATAACTTAAAGTTATGTTAAAGCAAAACTTTAACAAAAATTTATGCTTTTTGTAATGAATGCAACTCTAGTAGACTTAAAGACTCCAAAATAAATGTTGGGATTTAAGGAAAAAAACAAGTAAATATTTATGTTTATAAAGACAAAAATATAATGCAAAAACGATCAACTTGTAAAGCTGACACAATTGCCTTACGTTCAATTTAAGTTTTGCTTCCAAAATAATTACAAGTGTAGTTGTAATGATAGCCATAAGCGAATTATTAACACCTTATCCACATATAACGTAACGTTACTGACTGACTGACTGATTCATCATCCCACAGACGAAACAACTGAAGCCAGAGAAATGAAATTTGGAACATAGGTAGGTCTTTTTCCATATAAATCCACTAAGATGTTATTGTTTTTATGTTTAGTGAGTAAAAAAAAGGTAAAAACGGGAAAAATCGGTAACTTTATAACTCGTAAACTAATAATGATACAAAAAAGTGAATAGTTATCGTTATTCACTTAAAAAATAATTTTATAGGTGTCTGGTACTTTTTTGAAAATCAGCCGTTTTAGGGAGCAAACGTGTAAAAGCTGTATTTTGGTACTTTTTTGGTACCATATGTATCTTTGAAACCAACCAACATATAAATAAAATTTATGTCGTATTCATAACTTCTCAAAAAACAAAAATACAATTTTGGTACTTTTTCGAAATTCAATTGTTTAAGGGGTAAAAATCATATCTATTTTTGGTACTTTTTTCATAAAACAATTTTTTTTTATTTATTGAAATGCTGAAATGAGGATTTTAATATGGGATATTACTACAATTTAGAAATTTATTGGAATACAATTTTTGATACATCAATGGGTGAAAAAAAAGTACCAAAATAAGGGTTAAAGGCGGGAAATTACATTTTATTCAAACTTAGTAACGAATTTTCAATTACATTAAATATACAAACATAAATTAAGGAAATGTAGTCCTGTATACTTAATAATTACATGGTCCTGTAGGTAAGAATTCAACAGGATGGAATTTGTGGTACTTTTTTCTTCTTCTATTGGTACATTTTGCATTTTCTGTAATATTTAACCTAGAAACATGAAATTTAATACGCATGGTCCGTTGTTGGAAAGAATTCACAAAGGGGGATTTTGTGGTACATTTCGTTCTTCTAATGGTACTTTTATTGAATTTTCTATAGTTATGAACCTAGAAACATGAAATTAGGCATACGTGGTCTTTAGTTAATAAAAATCCATAAGAAGGGACATTGTGGTACTTTTTAATTCTCTATAATTATGAACTTGAAAACATGAAATTTGCGATATGTGATCCTTAATTAATGAGAATTCATTAGAGGGGACTTTGTGGTACTTTTGTTTTTTGAATGATACCTTTTGAATTTTTTTTATAATATTTAACCTAGAAACGTGAACTTAAGATCACGGGGTGCTAAGTGAATGATAATGGTACTTTTTTAATCTTTTATAATTATGAACCAAGAAACATAAAATTAAGGATATGTTTATATTTATATATATATCAGGCGCTGATACACGGGGAGGGAAGAAAGGAAATTTCGCTCCCCAAAATAAAAACGCTTAATGAAAGTTCTGTACTTAATCATATAGTTTAAGCAAATAGTTAGGAAAATCATTCTATTTCCCTTCCCCAAAAGCTTGAGCTGGATCCGCGCCAAATATATATTAAAGTCCTAAATTAATGTGAATACATGACGGGGGATTTTGTGGTACTTTTTCTGTTATTCTGATAGTACTTTTTGAAATGAAAATCCATCAGAGGACTTTTTGTAAGTTTTAATTTGTATAACACGTTTTTAACAATAAAACCCCTGCAATGCAGGGTCAATTAGCTCGTAATATTGTAATATATTAAAAATAAATAGTTATAAAAAAGACAAAAAATATTCATAGTCGTTAGCTCAATCTTTCATTTAAGGAAAATTTCGTAGGGTACTTGATTATAATTTAAAATACTTATATGTATGTATGTGTTTGTTTGCTGACTGCAAATATTGTCGGATTAAAGCAACAAATGTTGCTCATGTTTCATTTTTTTGTAACAACAAAAAANNNTAACATGTGCCTAGTGAAGCGAGCCAAAATAACAAACTAAGCAGGTTTTTTTTATAGTCCGCCATTAAATTATTTTTTTACAATAATAAAGTGACTACTGTAATTTTAATTCAAGCCAGGGATTTTATTTTTCATATATAATTTTTTTTTTTTTTTTTTTTTTTTGTTTAGTACTGACAGCTAAAGCGTTAATAAAATGAGGCTAAGTCAGACTTATGTGACGTTTATAACTTTAAGACAATAATATTAAAAAACAAAATCAAAAATACAACGATCTAAAATATTTCATATAAACTTTTAAACCCTTACACGGGCACAAATTTATTTTTAATATTTGGCTGCTTAATGTCTGGCTGCTGGTGGTGTTTGGTGGCTGGTTTCATGATTGTTCATGCTTATTATCATGAATTTAAGATTTTTTAAAAGTAAATTTTGTTTAAAACATTGAAAAGGTTTTGTTTTTTTGTTTGGTTTTGCTGTTTTTTTTTTTTAAACACCAGCCAGCCAGCAGCAAACATTTTATATGCACCATGACAAATTAAAAAATAAACAAGAATCTCTTTAAAAGACAATTAAAAAAGTATTTAAGCTGAGGCTGCAGCAGCTCATGAATAAAACGAGTGACTGCTAGAGACAGACAGACAGACGGTCGGACGGACTTGCATGAGTACAATTATTTAAAACTCATAAATGCAGATAATCATTATTATTATTATCGTTAACAACAGTATGATGGTGTGTGAAAGTTTATAAATATTTATATAGTATAAATTTATTGTTGTTGTAATGTATTTTAATGTTTTAATCTTTAATAAATTACCAGATTTTCTTTTATTTTCTTTAAAACATTAAACGTTATACTTTTTAGGTTTGTGTCTTAAGTCTTTTGTTTATGAAGTGTTAAAATGTGAATGTTTTTTTTTTTTTGCTTTTTTTCTTAAAATCGTAAAGTCTTTCTTCATGCTTTTTAAATTCATTCATTTTTTTATTTATTTAGTTGATTTTTAATTGTGTTTTTAATTTGTTTATTTTTCTTTTGTTAATTAATTTGTCTAGTAAATATTTGTGACGTTTTATGGTGTTCATTTGTCCAAAGACTGGGAAAAGTAAATAAAAATAAAAATATCATCAGCTAATTATTAGAAGAGGAAATATGTATTAAGTATTCAAAGGAGTATTACATACAGAAAGGTTTAAGATTTGTATTATAAAATCCAGAATTGAAAAGGAGGGAAATGAAAATGTGAAAGCATAATTTTTAGTAAAAAAGAAAAAAATATCTCATGCTATATTTTTTATATAAAATTCGTATGACATTTCTGCAATATTTTTAATATTTTCTAAAAAAAATTTTTACTATAAATTTTGTGAAAATATGAAATTTCTTTATTGAAAAAAAAAAAAAATTCTCCTAAAAATCTCTCTAAATAATTAAAATTTAATTCTATTAAAAAATATTATCTTCAAAATTTTTCTAGTAACAAAATGCCTTTAAAAATCACTAATTAAAAGCAACATAAATTTCTAAAAACATTTTTTCATGACACCACTTTCAGTTATATTTTCTGCAGATTTTAAAGAAATGATTCCTTAATTTTTTTTTTATTAAAAATAATTTTTATATTAAATCCTTAAAAAAAATCCCCTGCAATATAATAATACTTACTATATCAAAACTAATACAGGAAAACTTTTTTAAATCATTGTTAAGCCTACAAATGTTTTGCTTTATTTTAAAATTATTCTGTTAGTTGTGTTTAAATTAAAGCCTCTAAAAACCTCTGTGGCATGGAAAATATTTGAGTTTTTTTTTCAAATAATTTAAAATTTCTAACCTTACAAATGATAATTCTTATCAAAGTCATCAATCTTGTTGAAAGCATTAAAAAAAAAAATTATAAAAATATTTTTGAAAATTAAAATTTGTTTCGAAAAGAGAAAAAAAACTTGTTTCTCTAATAAAACCAATTGATGAAAAAAAAACCAAATACAAATTATATTTGTGTGATTTTAATCATGTTTGTTTTATCCAACTAAAAAATCTTTTTTTTTTATTTATTTTACTATAAAAANNAAAAATTTTTTTTTTTTTTTTTTTTATTTATTTTACTATAAAAATCATCTCATATGATACCAAAAATATAAAAAAAATTTGATTGTTGCTTTTTTGAAATTTTGTTTTGGTTGATTTCTTTTTTTTTTTTCTTCAACATCTTTTTATTTGAATTTTAATTTAATGCAAAGCACCTGCTGTGCGAACTCACACGCCTCAGTTGGCGTTGTTATCAGATGATATCATCACCCGAAATTCCTCAAAAGCAAATAAATCCTAAAATTGTATTAATTTAAAAATAATTCTTAAGTCAAAGACAACAACAACAACAGCAACAACAGCATCAAAAGAAGAAAAAAAAAGACAAAAAAAAAACAGTAACTTAGATTATTAAAAACTAACAAGCGTGCGGATCTTTCTCCCAAAAAAAAACTATTTTACATCTAAAACTTTAAAATGTCTGTGTATAAATGTGTGTTTGTAGTTTGTTTACTCAATATCATGTTGTATTTAAATTTTATTTTTTTTTTTTGTGATTTTCAAATCTATAAAATATTAATTAATTACATTTTTATTAGTCAAAATGAGATTTAAATCTGCTGATAAAGCGGTAAAGTTTCTTCTTGTTATTTATTTAATTTATTTGTTTTTTTTTCCTTCAACTCTTTCTCTTGTGTGTGTTTGTGTAGTTTGTTGACTGACTTGTTGCAGTAGATTTGAAAATAAACAAACCAACAAAAAAAAATCTCTTTCTAAACTCGTTAGAGACGTCAATGAAAGTTCTTAAAAATTCATATAATTTAAAAATGTATTGGTATTTTTCACTTGGTTAAATCATAAATACCTGTTAATTTATGATCATTTCTAATTCATAAAATGAAATAAATATTAAAATCGGTTAAAATTCAAATTAAATTCAAATTAAAACGAATCAATTCGTTTTGTTAAATCACAACTGTATAAACAAGGTAAACAGGAATATTTCAAGAAAAAATAAAATATATTTATTAATATGTAAGTAGAAAGAAAATTTTAATAAAAAATACAATAAATATTTTCTATAGAAAATTTTTGTCTCGAAGACACCTATTTTCTATAGAAAATTTTTGTCTCGAAGACACCTATTTTCTATAGAAAATTTTTGTCTCGAAAGACATCTATTTTTCTATAGAAAATTTTTTTTTCTCGGAACATACTATTTTCTATAGAAAATTTTGTCTCGAGAACACCATATTTTCTATAAGAAAATTTTTGTCCTCGAAGACAAACCCATTTTACTATAGAAAATTTTTATTTTTCTATAGAAAATACACAATTTCTGTCTCGAAGATACCGCATTTTTCTAATAGAAATTTTTTGTCGTCAAGACTACCTATTTTCTATAGAAAATTTTTGTTTCGAAGCACATCCAATTTTCTATAGAAAGTTTTTGTCTCGAAGACACCATTTTCTATAAAAGTTTTCAATAAATATTTTCTATAGAAAATTTCTTGTCTCGAAGACTACTATTTTCTATAAACCAAACTTTTTGTCGTCGAAAGACATCTATTTTTCTATACGAAATTTTGTCTCGAAGCACATCCTAGTTTTTCTAATTAGAGAAATTTTGCTGTCTCCAGGAGACATGTCTCGAGAGACACTAGTTTCTTATATAGAAAATTTTTTGTCTCCGAAGACATCTAATTTTCTAATAGAAAATTTTTTTGTCTCGAAGACGAAGACACCTATTTTCTATAAAAATTTTTGTCTCGCGAAGACACGCTATTTTCTATAGAAAACTTTTATGTCTCGGAAGACACCTCAATTTTCTCTATATAGAAACGATTTTTGTCTCAAAGGGCAACGTATTTGTTTCAATATAGAAATTTTTTTGTCTCGAAGACACGTATTTTTCTTATAGAAAATTTTTCGTCCTCGACAGAGCAGACCCATAGTTTCTATAGAAAATTTTTGTCTCGAAAGACACCACATTTTCTTATAGAAAATTTTTGTCCTCAAAGACACTCATTTGTTCTAGTAGGAAAATTTTTTGTTATCAAAGACACCCATTTTCCTATAAGAAAATTTTGTCTCGAAGACACCGATTTTCTTATAATTGACGAAAATTTTAATAAAAAATACAATATAATATTGTTCTATAGAAAATTTTTTGTCTCGAAGACATCGCTATTTTCTATAGAATCTTTCTGTCTTCGAGCACACCTATTTTTCTATAAAAGTGTTTTGTCTCGGAAGACATCCCTATTTTCCCATAGAAATTTTTTGTCTCAAAGACAGTCTAGTTTTCTGTATAGGAAATTTTTGTCTCAACAGACATGTATTTTTTCTATAGAAATTTTGTAGATCCAAGACTATTATTTTCTATAGAAAATTTTTGTCCCAAAGACTATTATTTTCTATAGAAAATTTTTGTCCCAAAGACTATTATTTTCTATAGAAAATGTTTGTCCCAAAGACTATTATTTTCTATAGAAAATGTTTGTCCCAAATACTACTATTTTCTAAAGAAAATTTTTTTCTCAAAGACTACTATTTTCTATAGAAATTTTGTCTTAAAGACTCCTATTTTCTATAGAACATTTTTATCTCAAAGACACATGTTTTCTATAGAAAATTTTAGTCTCAAAGACACATGTTTTCTATAGAAAATTTTAGTCTCAAAGACATCTATTTTCCATATAAATTATATTTGTCTCAAAGAGATCTAAATGCTATTGTTTCTTACTTGGATTTATTTTCTTTAAACAATTTTAATATCAAAAGTAGAAAAATTTTCTATAAAAGATCTTTGTCTGATGAAACAATATTTTGTACAAAAAATCCTCATAAAAAGAGTTCCATTAAATCTAAAAATATAATTTCTATGTGACCACCTAGATCGTTATAATTTTATGTACAAATTTGCTGTAGAATTTTAAACAGTTCTAAAAATTCTAATAAATCTTTCGAGCTGTCAATTGAAGTAATCCAATAAATCTTGCCAAAAGTATCGAAAAAACGTGTAAAATATTTAAAATATTTATGAAAAAATCTACTATTTTTAGAAATTTCTTAACTTTAAAAAATAATAATAAAAAAGCACACAAAATATTAAAAATACAAAAACAAACAACAAGTCGTCATTAAAAGTGTGTCAGTGTGAACAAAAAAAAAAAAAATATGGAGAAAAAAATTATTCCACACACATCAAAAAAGCGAAAATAAGTAAATAAAATAAAAAATATACAGCAATATATTTAAATCACTATTTATTTATTTTTATATTTATTTAATTTTAACTGTCAACTTTTTTTAAGGAGCCACTTTGTCTGCTTATTAGAAAAGTATTAGAAATATTGATAAAAAAATATAAATAAATATGAAAAAAATAAAACTAACGATACCACAAGACATATTGTTGTTGAAATCACTTAAAGATTAATGCCAATTCAATAAAGACTGGCTGGTTGGCTGACTGACTGACTGGCAGACAGACAGAGAGAAATAGAAACGGACAGACATACGGACTTAGTTTACTTGACTGTACCCTGAATATTAATTTAATACTGAAACCAAGCTCAAGATATAAAAAAAACGCTTTGATGTCAAAAACGGCTAACAAATGCCATTAGTTAAACAAATAAATCAAAAAAGAAAAAATAAAATAAAAATAAAGAGTTTGGCATAAAACAACAGACAACAATAATAATAACAACAACAAAGTAGAAATCTTAAAGATGACAAAACAACAGCAACAACAACAACATCGACAATTGACAACTAATAATACTAAATCAAATAAATAAACAACAACAACAACAGCTGCAATAAAGAAATATAATCAAACATATTGACATAACGAAGGTGTGACAATAATTGAACAATAATTTATCATTATTAATTAATAAATCAAAATCAACAATAATAACAACAACAACAACAATTACAAACAGCAATAAGAGCAACACTACAACAACATTATCTTAAAAGAAAAAACAATACTTAACAATATAAATTTAAATGAATTTGAAGCACAATCAAGCACACGCACACAGGGAGATATAATAAGAAACACGCAAATAAATTAGACAATAACTTATATAGCAGACTTCGGTAAGACCCTACAAATCTAATACAAATTTTTTTAAGGTAAATTTGATCTCTAAGTAAATTTATAGATAATTTTCTCTTACTTGAAGAATCATTTTCATCAGAAAATTTACTCTTACATGAGACTTTTTTTCTTCACCAAATTCGCTCTTACGAGAAACTTATTTTCTTCCGAAAATTTGATTTTACATGAGACTTATTTTCTATAGAAAATTTTCTCCTACATGAGTCTTATTTTCTATAGAAAATTTTCTCCTACATGAGTCTAATTTTCTATAGAAAATTTTCTCCTACATGAGACTAATTTTCTATAGAAAATTTGCTCCTACATGAGACTAATTTTCTACAGAAAATTTGCTCCTACATGAGACTAATTTTCTACAGAAAATTTGCTCCTACATGAGACTTATTTTCTATAGCAAATTTGCTCCTACATGAGAATTATTTTCTATAGCAAATTTGCTCCTACATGAGAATTATTTTCTATAGCAAATTTGCTCCTACATGAGAGTTATTTTCTATAGAAAATTTGCTCCTACATGAGACTTATTTTCTATAGAAAAAGCTAGTTTTCTTTCTTTAAAATAAATTTTTCCTTCTTTAAAATAAATTTGATCTCTGAATAAGTTTGTAGACAATTTTCTCTTGATTTTATTTGAGACTTATTTTCTATAGAAAATTAGCTCCTACAAGAGACTTATTTTCTATAGAAAATTTGCTCATACATGAGACTTATTTTCTTCAGAAAATTTTCTCTTTCAAAGATAATTATTTTCATTATTGGAATTATTTTATTTTTAACTTACGAGGGACAATTTTTCCGTAGAAAAATTTCTCTTGAAAGAGAACTCTGTCAACAGAAAGAAATTTTTAATTGAAAATTTTTATATTTGCTATGGAAATTTTTAATCTCGAAAAAAATGTTTATCTCAGAAAAAGAAAAAAATGAAAATAAAAATGAAAATGAAATCATTGAAAAATTTGGTCTTGTACAGAAAAATTTACAATATCATCCCAGCGGCAAATTTGTGCGAATTGCTGTAATTAACCGGTTCCTCAGTACCATTTGAGTACCAATTGACACCTAACTCGTCAACAAAGTTTCAATTGAGAACCAGTTGACACAAACACACTCACTATTTAACAGCTGAGAGTCAATTTCTAATCAGTGGCTGAGTGGTTAACGTTGAAGGCTATAAAACAAGATACTTTAGATGAGTATGGGTGCCGCCATCGATAATTACGAAAAATTATAAAATTAAAATAAACATAAATTTAATAAAATAAATACCCGAATTTTTATAAAATTTTTATTATACTAATCGACACTGAAATTGTCCTCTAGGACCAGCATTTTGATATGTCCTGTGATCTGTTTAAAGGAGCTAATTAGCCACCTCTAATGACAACCCCTTGTAAAAATGACAGGTTCTTCTCATATAAAGTTCCGTAACTGGAACCGGTCACTAGACCTGAGAACCTGTCATGTGACTAGTTTTGAACCGATTCTCTTTACTCTAGGCTTTATAATAGATCTTATTCCAAAGAAAATTTGTATTATCTTTTTGAAATCTTTGAAAGATACATAATTTTGTAAGAAATCTTAAAAGAGAAACATCGTTGAACATTTTAATCTTTCACAGAAAACTTTGGAATAAGTTATTAACAAAAAACGAAAACCTATTGTAGGGCATTTAAAATATACTTATTGAAACATATACTCAATAAATAACTAAAAACAACTAAAGCGTTTATAACTGAACAATACAAACTGAATTATAAAATAATGCGAAAAAAAAACCTCACAGAAAGCAATATATATTACAGAAAAAAAGTGGGAGTGTTTCATACAATCAATAATAATATTAAATCGCATAATAAAAAAATAAATTAACATTACAATATGAAAAAAATAAGAAGCAAAAAAATTAATAATAATAATTTCTATTAAAACAGCCAGGAGACAACCACAACTGAAAAGAAGGAGAAACCAAAATCACATAAATATTAAATATTTAAATGAAATAAATGTTTAATAGACAAATAACAACAAATAACAGATTAATAATAAATGAGCAAAAAATACAAAAATATATATAAAAAAAACTTTTCAAATAATTTATAAGAAATTGCGCTTTTAACATTTCTACTGGACATTCTATTTAATAAATAATAAAATTAATGAAAAAATATTTAATAAACACATACACACACATACATACATTCAAAACTAATCACATTTCTAACACCAAACAAACATCGTTTGCAAAGTAACAAATAACACCTTCATCATTAACGGTTGTATGGTCACCACAAAATCACAAAACACTCTATGGGATACATAGATGATGTTTCATACTAGACATACATGCGCCATTTGTTGTAGAAAAAAAATATATATAAAAATAAATAAATTTAAAATAATAATAAATAATAAATTTGCATACTAAACGGTTGATAGAGATAGAGGGAGAAAAATATAAATTGTATTCTTTAAATTTTATTGTTGTTATTCAGGTATAGTGAGGATGCTAACGATGCTGACGATGATGTAGATGTTGATGTTGCTGCTGCATTTTGTGTCATTTTGTTATAAAATGTTATTTAAGGAATTTTTATGATGAAATTTTTCTTAAAAATGTCATCAATTATATTCATTTTACTTTAAGTAGTTGTGATAATTTCAATGTTACGGACAGAAATTATTAATGATTTTGACAAAATGTTTATGGCAAAACAAAAGACTTAAGAAACAAACTTATCATTTTACCTATTGGGTGAAAGTTAAACACTTAGTTGGAGTCAAGCAATTGGATAAAAAGCTTTCAGAAACAGCAGAGTTTTACGAAAACTACAATTTCTCTATAAAGACATACACAATTGTGATCTTGTAAAGAATTACACAAAATTGAAGAAAATTGTCATAAAAAAATTTTAAACAAAAAAAAAAAAATTTATATATTTTTTGTACAAAATATTAATCTCAAAGTAAATTTGGTAAATAAAATTTTGTTGTTAAAGTCACATAAAATTTTCTATTGAAAATTTTACTACAGATATTTCTCTTAAAAAAATATTCTTAAAAAGGGACGAAATATGTAAGAGAATATTTTTCTCTTACGCAAATAAAATTCTTTTAAAAAAGAGACTTATCTAAAAACAAATTTTCTTAGACTGGAACAAACTATTCTTCAGATAATTTTTCACTTTTGTATAAAAAACTTTTTCATTGAAAAGAAAATTTTTCTGCAAAAAATTGTCTCTTATTAAAAAATCCTAATTTGTTAAGAGAAAAATATAATAATTTTTAAGAGAAAAATATAATAATTTTTAAGAGAAAAATATAATAATTTTTTAAGAGAAAAATATAAAAAAAATTAATTTAAAAATTTAGGAGAAAATATTTTTCTCTTAAAAAAAATTAGGAAAATTTTCTTTTAAAATAAGAGATAACTTTTTGCAGGAAAACTTTTTCTCAATAAAAAAGTTCTAGAAAAAAATTTCGTTAAGAAAGTAGTCTCTTATTTTAAAAAAATCCTAATTTTTTATGAGAAAAATATAATAATTTTAAAGAGAAAAATATAATAATTTTTTAAGAGATAAATATTAAAAAAAAAAATCAAAATTAAAAAATTAGGGGAAAATGAAAAAATTAGAAAAATTTTCTTTTCAATGAAAAAGATTTTTTGTACAAAATGTTAAGAAAAATATTAAGAAAACTAAAAATTTTTAAATTTTTCTTAAAAAAAAAAACAGAAAAAAGAGACTAAATATTAAAAAATTTTTTCTTGAAAAAAAGAAAAATCTTTAAAAAAGAGGACATTTAATAGAAAATGTCTCCTAACTTGAGAAAACAGAGAAGAAATTTCGCTACAGAAAATGTTTCTCTAAAATTTGTCAAAACAAAATTTCTCTTAAAGAAAAAAAGGGGAAACAATTTTTCAATAGAAAGACTTTCTGTAAAAAAGAAAAGGTTTTGTATAGAAAATTTCTCTAAAAAGAAGAAATTTTGGGAAAAAAGTTTTCGTTGAAAAGAAAAGAAATTTAAAATGATTTTTTTCTTAAAAGAATACAAAACTTTGTAAAAAATATTTTCTTGGAAAAAAATCTCTTAAAAATTCTCATAAATTTTTAGTAAAAAGTTCTTTTCATTTTCCTTAAAAAATCCTAAAAAGAGAAAAAGATTAAAGGAAGAAAAGTCATTTTAGATTGAAAATTTGTTTCTTAAAAAGAGACAAAAATTATCTCCTAAGAGGGAAGAAATTTCATCACAGAAAATGTTTAAAATTTGTCAAAAATAAACTTCTTCTAAAGAAAAAAAATTTTCAATAGGAAGAATCTCTGTAAAAAGGAGAAAATCTTGTCAATAGCAAATTAATCTAAAAAAAATTATTAAGGTTTGATATTATCTTTCAAACTCTTATAAATACTTGAAATTTTCTATAAAAAAATGTTTTCTCTTTTAAAGTCAAGAAATTTCTGTGGATTTATTATCTTAAAAGGTGATGACGTTTTCTATAGATCTTTTTCTCATAAGACAAGGTGACATTTTCTTAAGAAAATTTTCTCTTCAAACGAGATTTAATTTTCTCCTAAAAGATAATAAAATTTTGTATATAAACATTTTTATACATCTTCTACAGAAATTTTCTTTAAATAAATTTCTCTTAAATTTTAATAAAAAATCTTGAGGAAAATTCTAAAAAAAAAAAAATATTAAAAAGAGAAAAAAATTAAAGGTAGGAAATTTTTCTTTAAAAGAAAAGTTATTTTAGTTAGGAAATTTGTTTCTTTAAAAGATACAAAATTATCTAAAGGAATTGTTGCTTTAAATGGGACAAACTTTGAACAGTAAATTTTTTTTTAAAAGGAGAGAAATTTTTTTTGGAAAAAATTCAAATAAAGGAGTAGAAAATGTTGGTCTCTTAAAAAGTCTTTTTAATTCTAAAATAGCAACCAATTTTCTAAAATGTATTTTGCTATAAAAAAAAAAGAAAAAAATATTAAAATTTATTAAGAAATATTCTGTAGTATTTCTACATATTTTTTACTCTAAAAACAAGTACAACAATAAAACAACTTATTTAAAACAAATATTTACTTTAATATTTAATTTTTATTAAGCTATTATTATCGTTTTTTCAATTTGGCAAAATAAATCACTTAATTTCAAATAATAAAAATATTTATTGTGAGTATTTTTGTCAGGTCATTTATTTCTCCAAAAAAAAAAAAAAGAAAACAACATATCTTAATAAAAGGAACAAAAACAAAAATATCAAAAAGATATTTAACAACATTCTAATGTCATTGGCTTGATGATTTATTTGATGTCGTATCATTAGCTTTTTGTTATTTCTTTTATTATCTATTTATCATTTCTGAAATCATTTTTATATTTAAATTGTTATTTAATTTTATTTATTTGTTTTTTTTTATATGTTTCTACTTATTAAATCAACATATTAATTATTGTTTTTATCACAAAAAAAAAAAAAAAAAAAAAAAAAAAAAAAAAAAAAAAAAAAAAAAAAAATTATTTATTTCTTTAACAATTTTTTTGTTATTTTAGTGTGAATTTTTAATCTTGTTATTAAAGACAAAGAAGCAAAAATATCAAACGCTAAAAGGCGTGTGCTCTCCATCAAGGTTTTGACTTTGAAATCAGCTTAAATTACGTTTCTACTTTATTTCTCGCTCATAGAAAATGGACAAAAATCGACGAAAGACGAAAAAAATCTATTTTTTTTTTTTGCCAATTTTATGTTGTTTTTAGCTATAAAATCTAGATATTTAATACATAGAAATATTAACAACAACTACAAAAACAATAACAAAATTGTTTATTTCTTCTCTTAAAAGCATAAAAAAAAAACAACTTTTAGTTTTTGTTTTTTGTTTTTTTTTTTAAGAGAGAGAAAAAAAATATAGATTTAAAAATAAAAATGTTATAATGGAGCCATAATGTCTGGTAGTGAAACTTAATTTTATTTTAGTTTCATTTGAAATATTTTTTTCTTCTTCTTCTTCTTTCTTCATATAAAAAATATGTATAGATTATGTGGCTAAAAATTTACATTTTATAAATTTTTAATGAGTACTGTGTTTAATGCATTTAAGATTAAATCATTAAATCAAAATCGATATTTATTTGTGGCCTTTTTTTTCTAAACGTTTTTGTTTTTTACTCTCTAAGCCACGTTTTTTTGTAAAATTTTAATATTTAGTTTTTTTTTTTTTTTAATTTAAGTTTATTGTAGTTGTTTTTGTTTTTTTTTTTTTAATATTTTAATGCCTTTTTAAAAGCAGCTTAAAATCATTTTGTTGTCATGTCAAACTTCTACTTAATATTGTATATTAAACCCAAAATTATATTAAAATTATCAACACACTCACCTAAACATTTACAAAAATGCTAATTTGTTTAATTTTATTTTAAACGAGAAACCCACAAAATGAATGTTTTTTTTTATTATTAATAATTTTTGTTTTTGATATCATAACTAAGTAGGTTAATATGTTTGACATTTATTATTCCATTTGTTGGTGGTTTTCTGGACAAAAAATAAAAAAATAAATTTAATTTAAAAACTAAAATATATGACGGTAAAAAATTTTAAACCATTAATTATAAAGAAATTTTTATTTGAATAAATAATGATGTGAAATGATTTAATTTAAATGAGTTATATATTAAACATTATAAATTAAAAGTATTTAAGGGTCTTAACGTAAATGTTTTAAAATACTTTAAGCCACATTTGTTACACAAGAGAAATTGTTTGAAATTTTATGTAACCTTTGACCTTTGTATAAAAATAAATACAATATGATATTAATAGTTTTGTAATTGTTTTACATTTTAAAAGTAATTTTAGCTTTTATTTAAAAAATATTTAAAACATTTTCGATAAAAATTATGCTTTAATTTGAGATGGAAGCAATTATAGTTCTAATGTGCATATTTTGGAGAAAAATATGAATTTTTAAATTTTAAATATCTAAATATATTTGTCTATTAATTATTAAGAATTTTTATTGATATTGTTATATATTTAACAAAATTATTAAAATTGTTGTGTTATTTATTTAAATGTTTTAAGAAATTCATTCTAATGACGAGCGAAGAAACTACACATGAAGCAACCTGGAATACAAAGCAACTCAATAGATTGAAAAAATTTGAAAAAAAAAAACAATTCAGATAATTCAAAAAGTCAGGTTTATCTATAGATTATATGAAATATTCAATATCAAGATCAGTATACAATTCCGGAAACATACGATGTTACAATAATTATCTATTTAAGGTGAAAAGAAACTTTAAAAATAATCCAACAACTTTTTACCAGTTTGTAAATTCAAAGCGCCGATTCTCTGGTTATCCATCCATGATGAAATTAGGGGACAAAGTATCCTCAAATGTTACAGATATTTGTGATATGTTTGCTGTTTTCTTTTCATCTGCCTACTACGATAAAAAATTACATTAACTTTCCAATTATTCCTATTAAATTCCTGATGCATCCCTAATAAATTGTCCAACTTTAGATAAGTCCATAATAATGGCAGCCATACAGAATTTTAAATATTCTGTTAAATGTGGACCTGATGGTGTTTCAAGTTGCGTTCTCATTAAGTGTTTAAATTCCCTTTTATCTCCAATAACCTGCTTATTCAACATTTCAATAGTAAATGGTTCTTTTCCTGCAGTTTGGAGAGAATCCTATATTATACCTTTGTTTAAATCCGGAAGCAGATCCAACATCTCCAACTATAGAGGTATTGCTAAACTGAGTGTTATTCCAAAACTTTTCGTAAAAAATAGTTACTGAAATCCTTTCGTATCAAGTCGTTTGTTATATTTTCCCCATTTCAGCATGGATTCAAAAAGAGGATGTTCCTCTTCTACGAAACTTTTGGAGTTCACAACCTTAGTAATAACAGCCTTAGATTCTGGCTTACAGACACACACAATATATACGGATTTCAGTAAAGCTTTCGATAAAGTAAACCATGATTCCCTATTGTTCAAATTGAATAAACTAGGATTTTCTCCTGTTTTCCTTAAATGGATATCTACATATAGATAACAATGTGTATTATTTTGAGAATATAAATAAAAAAATATTTCCTTTTTATCCGGTGGTCCTTTATTATTCCTAATATTCATAAAAGATTTACCTTTAAGAATTCCAGAATATTAATGTACGTTGATGATGTAAAGCTGTTCCATAGTTTTACTGATACCTAACAAAGTTCCTTACTCTAATCAAATCTAGACAACCTTTATGATTGGTGCCTTATAATTCTAATGAATCTGAATTTAAGCAAAGTCAAACACATGATGTTCTATAGAAGAAGTCCTGTACTCTGTAGATACAAAATAAATGAATATGAACTTCAATCTGTCGACGAATTCCTTGATCTAGGTGTATTGCTTGATTGTAAACTGTCCTTTAATCCCATGTTTTACAAATTGTTAATAAGGCAAAAGGAGTTTTGGGTTTCCTCAAGAGCTGGGGAAAAGAATTTAATGACTCTTACGTTTCCAAGCATTTATTTAAATATCTTGTAAGAATAACCCTGGAGTGTGCTTCCGTGTTCTGGGATCCTCAATACGAAGTTCATGTTAAGAAAATAGAGTCGTAATCTTTCATGGAATCCTAATATTAATTTACTATCATATAAAAGCCGATTACGGCTAATTGATCTCCCTAATCGGACTTTGTATATAAATTCTGCACCATCTTTATTGTGCCGACTTTCAGCAAATAAATACAGCATAGTAAACTTATGACGACAACATTTTTGGGTTTTTAAAATTTGTCAGTTTTTTGGGCGCGGTCTGTGCACCTCTCAACCGCACACAAAATTTGAGATAAGGATTTATTCTTGTTGTAATTATGCATAAAAAATTGTATATGTAAAGCTGAACCTATACAAGTTTTCCTAGTTATATAGAAACAAATTAAATCAATATCCTTAACAGAAGCAAACCTGTGTCACTACAAAGTTTAATAAGTCTGTGCATTTTTTACAATTCTCTAAAAAATAGTTTTAAAATTCCAATTCGTCCCTTTTGACGCAAATGTACAGACGGATGGATAGATTTTAATTAATTTTAAATAATAAATATTAAAATATCACCTCTGAATAAGCACCATTTCGAACACTTTTATGCTAAGGTGCAAAAGTTAAAGATTTCTTTATTAGTAACTGGAACATGTAATTCTAATCAATTTGTTTTAGTAAATTAATGTGACAACAGATTTCCGCCCTTCCATTTCTATTTTCTTTGCATTTCACTTCAAAGTTTATCATTAAAACGAGAAAGATATGGTCGATCAAATTCGATAATTTGATACCCTACACCTTTGCGTTTTTGCACTAAAAATATTTCCGAAATTTTCGGACCTATAGCAATTTATGAATCAAAATGGTTTCCGCTTTTATCTATATATAAATATAAAAGAGTAATGTTACCATAGATGGAAAAGAACTAACACAGAACATGTCATGGGAATGGTCCAAAGTGACAGGGAACGGTTCTAGTTTTAACAATTTGCATTATTAGTCTCACATACTTACACAGAAAAATATTAAAAAAAAAGAATTTAATAAAATTATTAACTAAATTATAGTCTCACAAAAAAATATTTAAAAAAAGTTAATAAAATTAAATTATAAATTTGTATTGGAGTTTAATTATATTATTTATTAATATAATTAACTTTCTAATTGGTATAAATTTATATTTTAAATAAATTGGCAGTTCTTAAAAAAATATAAAGAAATATTAATTTTTTTTCTATAAAAATGTACAAATAAAATAAGTTTGACTAGTTTTTAACAATCTTCAGCTCATTGTGTCTTTTTAAGAAAAAGCAGTAATAATTAAATAAATTATTGTAGTTATTAATATTATCATTTTGATGATTAGAGCAAAATCAATTAAAACTTAATTAATATTACAAATTTTGTAATTGAAGTCGATATTTTATGTGTACCACTCAGCCACAGATAATAATGAATTTTCAATTACATTAAACTTAGAAACATAAGATTAAGTAAATGTAGAATTCACAAGAGTGGATTTGTTAAAGATTACATGGTCCTGTAGGTAAGAATTCAAGAGGATGGATATGAAATTAGGAAAATATGGTCTTTAGTTAATACGAATCCATAAGAAGAGACTTTTTGAATTTTCTGTAATTATGAACTTAGAAACATGAAACTTGGGATATGTGGTCCTTAGTTAATGAAAATTCATAAGGTTTTAAGTTTTTATTATTTGAATGGTACTTTATAAATTTTATATAATATTTAACCTAGAAACGTGAAATTAAGAACACGGAGTGCTAATTGAATGATAATCCATAAGACAGAACTTTGTGGTACGTTTTTGTTATTTTAATGGTACTTTTTGAATTTTTTTATGATTATAAATCTAGAAATATGAAATTAAGGATATGTGGTCCTAAATGAATGTGAATAGATAACAGAGGATTTTGTAGTACTTTTTTGTTTCTCATACTTTTTGAATTTTCCACAATTTTTTATTTAGAGACATGGTTCTAAGTAATTAAAGTATATTAATGGACTTTGTGGTACTTTTTCGTTCGTATGGCGGTTATTATATTTTTCATAAAAAATGTAATTTTAATTTGTATAATATATTTTTATACATCAAAAAACCCTTGCAATACAGAGTCAATCAGATCGTTAAACTTATTTGTATAAAATAATAGAATGACACTGTCATTGCGCGAGTTTATGTGATTTTTCAAAGTAAGCTTTATATGGGAAATATTTCCAGTTTTGGATTGATCTCCCTAGTTACATAAACAAGGTTTTTAGCGTTAGTATTATATTCTGAGGAGTATTTGTATAGGTATTAGAGTAAATAATAGACCTATCATAACCAGTTTCAATAGCATGCGTCATTATTTAATATGAGTCCCTTGGTATACTTTAAATTGGATATTGCGATATTTTATTCTATGTATTATAAGCAAATTACCGAATTACTTAAAACCACTTTCAACCGCAAGGATTTTCTGTGACAGGCCTGAATGTTTAATATTAAAATATATACTTTGTATAAAAAATGATTTTAAGTACGAATATTTTACATATCTGGGCTGTAGTTTACCTGACTAAACTTTAAAATTTACAAAAGTTTTTTTTTATATAATTTTATCTAAAGACTAAAGATTAAGTTTCCAGCTTTAATACTTTTGGAATTAAAAAGTTAATCTTAAATCTTAATGAAAGGGGAAGAACTTAGTTTTAAGAACTTTTAAAATATTTCAATAAACAAACTTCTAAATCATACTAAAATTAATTATTAGTAATAAAACAAAATTTATTTCTTACTAAAGTCTAGTATTATTTTTAAAACTTTCGCTATACAAATTGAGACATTATTATTAATTAACATATGGGGAAGACCCAAAAACTTTAATGATCTTGTTTTAAAAATGATCACAATAGTATTTTATTACTATAAACAATTGAAATTTGTTCTTTAGGTTTTTATTAGCATTTAATTTTAAAACAATAAACTAAAAACAATAACCATAAACAATTTAAATAAACAATAGTAATAATAAAGACATAAAAAAGCTAAAAGTAAATTGTGAAATGTAAACAAATGTTGGTAACATAGGAAGGTAGTAAGAAAAGTTATGGGCTAGATATTTAATTTCTCTTGGTTGTCATCAAATGGTTGTATTTAATAATTTATAAGATTTTTTTTATAATTTTTATGATTATTTATGACGTTCTCTCTAGTTGGTTGTAAAGTTTATATAAAATTAATTAACTTTGACTTAATAGTGCTGCATTTTAAAATGAATTTATTATTAAGATATTTAGTTAATAACTTTAATTATTTGTTAACACAGTGGGAGAGATGTGTTAGTAGTTTATTGTTATAATTATTTTCTGTATAATAATTCTTATTATTATTATTTTTTTTTTTTAATAATTAATTTCTGGCGCCTAGCAGGTGTAGTAATTAAAAAATAATTATTTCTGCTCATTTAAATCAAAAGTAGGGCAATAAATCTTTATTTATTTATTGAGTTCTTAACAATAAATCGATTTAGTGTTAGAAAAATTTATGTAAATCAATAGATTTTTTAACATTTAACAAAACGTAGTAAAATGAAAACAAGTGTTTCTCTTGTAAGTCTACTTTTTTTATTATATGAATAATGTTATATTAGTTATCATTTCAAAAGTAATTTGCAAAGTAAATATAAAATATGTCAGAATAATTAAGAATAAAATGTTAAACAAATATTGGCAGAATTACAGAATTAAATTCAAAATCAATAATAATAATTATTACTTTTTATTTACAAAATATTAAACCTCAAGGTTGTTTCAAATATTCAAATCTTAATTATTACAATTACTTCCTCTTCATAACTAAAATCCCTTCAAATTGCTCCATTAATAATTAAAAGCGTAATTTCCCTGAAATATTTCCAAGCCTCATTTTCAAATGTTATAAAAGGTCAAATAAATTTATTTTAATTGTAAATATTTTATTAATAAATAAAAACTTTATTTAGTTTCCTTATTATGACTACATATATAATATAAATTGTCCATATATTTTAAATATTATTTCAAAGACTTTAATTTTAATAGCGTGGGAGTATGAGTAATTTTTTTTTTATGATGTAAAACTCATACGTATTTATGTTTAACAAATTTATTATGTAAATTTTTCTTTTATTTATTACTGGTGATTGTTATAATAATAAAAAATATTATTATTTATTTTATTTATAATTAAAGAAACTAAAACGCAATATTGAGATAAAATAGTTTAAAAGAAATAAAATCTAAATAAATGAATATGATTTTTAAAACAGGAAGTTTTTTTCTTAAGTCTTTTGTTATAAAGAGCTTAAAAGAAATATATGGTCAATGTGTCGTCTGATGGAATATATACACAGAAAAAAAGTATTCTTAATTCATTAATTTTTGTCAATAGTTTATTAAATTAATGTACTAATTCATAGCTCCAATGAAATGATTAATTAATACTAGGGTTTCAAGAAATATCGTGAATTCAACTAAGAATATTATACTTCTAAGTATTCATAAATATATATAAAATATTTTAATTAAGATATTTATAAGATTATATTACAGACTGATCAAGATTTGGACGCTTTAACTGCTGATAGTTATGATCTTCTTGTATAATATTTATGGCAATTGATTAAAAATGAATATTTATTTTTTAAATCATTTAATTAAAAATAAAATAAAAACTTAAAATTCAGAACAATTATTTTCAATGTACGTTTTCATTAGGAGAAAATATGAGTTCATTGAAATTAATGAACTGTTCACTGGAATTATTTATTTTATTTAAGAAAGGAGTTCATTGATTTACAATTTTATAAATGAACTTTTACATTGAATTTGAATATTAATGTATGGCAATAGATTAATATTCTTATTAATAAGGTCAAAATTAGTGTAAAAATTTATTGAAACAATTAACTTTTTTTTTGTATCAATGTAAGGTACATTGGTTCAGTGTATATAAATATTGTTTCAAGTGAATTTATATGTGATAATCCATATTATGGTGGGGTGTTTAATTAAAAAATAATTATTTCCAGTTGCAGCAAATGTTGACCAAAATTTTTAGTTTTCCCCCTTTTGCTTATTATACTGCTACGTCTGTGAAAAACTTTAAATAGGTTTAACCAAACGACTAGATGTTGCAAATTTATTTTTCAAATATTCTGCCTAACTGTGTATTACTTTAAATCTCTTGAATATCCTTTAATAACATGCGTGTAATACTAAGAACTACGCACGAAAAATCCATGCGTGATCTTGGGCTTATAATTTTTTATGTTGTGCAAAATAAATGATTCTGTTAACTAATTTCAATTAGTCATTATGTTCATTAGTCCTGAGGAAAGTAATAACAAAACTATTTTTTTCTTAAAATGAAAATTGAACATAAAACATCTAAATACATAATTTAAATTGTTCATGAAATCTTATATTGGTCATATAAAACAATTGCTAGGAAGGCTGTCGTATCACAAAATACAGTTTAATGGATCATAATATTACACAAAGAAGTTATGGCAACTGAATGGAAACCTAGTAGTGGAAGAAAAATAGTATCTTCAGTGTGTGGGACTCAAGCCAACTAGAAAGGATTTTGAGAGAAAATACCCTCATCTCTGGAAGACAAATGTTATAAAAATTAAATTGCTTTGAATCTTTATCAAGAAATTTGAAAGGAAATGTATCCTGAAAACGTTTACAGTTAGAAAATATCCTAATAGAAGTCCAAGCAAAATTTTGGAAGAACAAATAACGTGAACATACTTCGGATGAATTTTTTATTTATTTTCATAATTATAAGTGCGTCTATGAAACGTTTGTACAGGTTGACATTTTTCAACATTCTAGCCAGGAAATCTATGTCACATATGCAAGAGGAATTATAGAAAAAATATAGAGCATCAAAAAATAATAATATTCACAAGAAAGTGAGTGCTTTTCCAAAAAAAAAAAAAAAAGTACAGTATATCCGCCATTTCTTGTTCTGTTCCCGCTTCTTTTTGTTACAACAAAACAGTGTATTGCACACTGTGGCAGAATCAACATTTTTGGAAATAAATCTGTAACTTCTGATCAATTGGTTGGGTTTTCATGTACAATATTTTCTCATATTGCTATAGACCCTATTAAAACTTATAAAAAACGTATTTATCTGTTATATATTTCGATTTATTTGCATTTGATTTTTTAAGCACCATAATTTTGCATACTACTGGTCCAGGTTTTTTTTCTCATATATATTCTAATATTTTTGACCGACTTTATTAGTTTGTAACCAGTGAAAGAACAAAATTATCTATTGAATAAAAAATTCTGCATCCAAAAATAAACGATTGTGAATTTGAAAATTGCAAAAGAAAAGACTTTTTGTGTGTGTTTTGTTTTTGCCCAAAAAACATCTGCACTCTTTTTCTCTCAAATAAAATTTTCTTTAGCAACATATAATAATTCTCCACTTTTCTGAAAGGAAATTTCCCAGAAATGATTTTAAAATAAAAAACAAGCCCAACAACTCAATTGGTCATGGTACACACCTTCCCGAATTCGAATTTAATAGGAAAGTTTTGACTTCAGTCTAATCGAAAAACGAAATGCGGTTTAAGAATCTGTAATATGTTGTTAAACGGTTTTAATCAAAATCTACGGAACTTTGAAAAATGTGGATTTTATAGCCAAAAGTTTAAAAAAAAACACACTTTTGGAATTTTTCGGTGTTTTTTTTTTTTTTTTTTTTT
>MINK01191275.1:38757-48898 GCA_001735545.1 Phormia regina | reverse complement strand
TACAATATTTGCACAAACACATAATACCCCAACCACCTATGGTGGTGTAGGGTATACAAA
The DNA here is from genome assembly GCA_001735545.1 of Phormia regina. NCBI lineage: Eukaryota > Metazoa > Arthropoda > Insecta > Diptera > Calliphoridae > Phormia > Phormia regina. The sequence continues at coordinate 48,838 of MINK01191275.1, read as the reverse complement.
TAGCCGACTTTGTCCAACTTATACCTTTGTTTATAAATTCTATGTTTTTTTTTTGTTTTTTGTAGTGTTGGAAAAGGATTAAGATGGAAAAAGTAATAAATTTACTTGTTTTTAATATTACTATAAACTCTCATAACCTGATAATCGGACTACACCTAGGAAAAATATATTAGTTATACAAAAAGTTCTATAACACATGAAAGTAGCCCTTTACTTGTTCTCCAATGGCGTTACGAATTATGATTTCTTTTTATCTAGCCAGTACCCATTTTATGAAATGGTTCTATAACTAGTTCTTTAATCAATGATTTTTGTTCAAAATTTTTTACATTCTGAAGGAATTCAATGGATACGTTAGGGAATGGTTTCAGAAAGTGTTTTTTTATGTTTTATTCTGATGCGCTATTTCATAAAGGGCACATCAGACAAGACGTTCTCGAGATATGCTTCAATATATGGTGCGATTTATCGTGAATCCCGTCTGTAGAATTAGTTCTTCTCTGTGTTACTTATTTAAAAATGTGATGTCATTAATGGATATGGGTTTGTTGGGTAAAAACAAAAATTAAATTAAATTTAATTTTTTATCTTTCTTATTTTAAATTCTAATTTAAATTTTAGAAAATAAATGGTACCAATATTTAAAGTATATATTTGTACCATTTAGTAAATATTGTAGTTATCCAATATTGATAAAAATCTTCAAGATTAATTCGAACCTTCTTTTAAATATTATTTTTTAAAATTTGCTTGTAAAAATATTGACACCACAATTTCCAAAGAAAAAACAATTTCTATTTCAGTGGGAAATAAAATAAGTTCACATTATTTAGGAATATGTTAAATAGAAATTATATGCGCACTATTCAGGGGGTCGATCTGTCTATTAAATTAATAATATTTTTAAGTTTTAGTTGTTTTTTTTTTTTTCTTTTAACAACTTACGTTCAAATTTAAAAATTTGTTTTAAAATCAGCTTTTGATTTTTAGGTTTGATTTAATTTTGTAACATCGTTACTTCTATTTCTGTACATAAGGCTACAAGTTTCTTAAGCACTATTTGTATATGTCAGACACTAAACACAGCCGTCTAACTATTCCGGCAGACGTAAAATAAAAGAAAATGTACATATCACATCTAAGGTCTATTAAAAGAGAACATAATGAAGACAGAGCGCAAGGGAGAAACTATTTTTAGATATTTTAAAATTGAAACAATTAGTGATGTTGAAATCATGCAGAGTTTGAAGTGAATAACAAAATTATATTTGAAAAAAAAAATAAATAAATAAATAAATAAAAATTATTTAAAATTTTTATTAAATGAATAAAAACACAAGTTAAATAATATTTATTAAAAAAAGTTAAATGTAAATTTCGAAATAATATGATCATGTTTTATATGGATGATATAAATAAACCGATTACCCAATGTTTTCAAAATAATTGAAAATGAGAGACAGAGCTACTAGATATGTATTCATGTTGAACTTTTGCATTTTGTCTAAAAAAGAGCTGATAAATATATATTCGTAGTTCGTATGTATGTTATACACTCTCCTATTGAATTGCTTATTGTGACATTTATCGTTAGTTGTGTTTTTAAACTGCAGTGAATTTCACGTAAATTTGTAGTTTTATCATTTGGAAACAAAAAAGAAAATTTGAACCTTAAAAAACACACAAATTATTTTTCAAAATGGAAATAGGTCGGACACCTAGTGAGACATCATTGTACCACAATATACCATTGACAGTTTTAGAATTTTTCACAGCATCGCCCGTGGGCAGTCCCATTGAAAATGGTTCATATATGTCAGGTTAAACACATGCCATTTTTACTCCTTCCGCCTTACACTTTATGCCTAATTTATATATTTATTTTTTTATTTTTTATTATTTGTGTATATGTTTTGTACCATTCTTACCCTTACCCAACCAAATGTTCACCTATACAGAGCATCATAACAACAGATCCATACAAGAAAAATATGATAAAATTGATATACAACAACCCTTGTATGCTAATACACCTTCCAATCAAATTGATACAGATGCAGCAGCATATGGTTCAACCGAATTTTTGCCTGCAGTATTGGAAAGTGACTTTATGCCAATACCATCACAACAAGAGGTGCCCAATACTGATTTGGGTTTGGGCTCAGTGGTCGAAGTAAATGTACCCGAGTCAATTGAACATTTATATGGAGTTATTCGTTGGATTGGCATACCTCCTGGTAGCAAAAATCTTATGATTGGTGTAGAATTAGAAGATGATTGTATAGACAAACAGCTTGTAACAACTGATGGTGGATTAAATGGTATTTCGTAAGTATTAATTGAGGTGAAATACTTTTGGTCTATTTGTAAAATTTTGTTTTGTTTTCTGTTTTAGATTATTTAAATGCCCAGTTGGTCGGGGTATTTTCGTTACAAGTGATCAATGTTCGATTGATAGACGATTTTTAGGGGCTGAGGGTGGAGCTGTAAGCAATGGCATCAGTGAAGCAAGTGACAATAAAATAAAAACAACAAATGGTTTTCACGATGAGCAGCAAACATTTGGTCATATGGAGTGTCCGATTGTTCCGGGTGCTGTTGCACCAATAAGTAAGTATTTTCAAATATTTATCCTTATAAATTGTTGTCATATGAGTTGCATCTTTAAATATAATTTATATAAACATTTTCGTAATTTATTTTCCTTTTTCAATTTGTTTGATTTAAGAATGTTCAAGTTTAAATATGTTGGAGGAGTTGTGTGGGAAATTTAAAGGCATACAAGGTCACCATAATTCGTGTTATTTGGACGTTACATTATTTTCCATGTTTGCATTCACACCAGTATTCGATGCAATTCTTTATCGACCACCCGAAAAAGAAGTAAGTTTTATTAATAAACTTTATAAATATTTGATCTAAATATAAAATTTTTAGGACATTTCACATTATACCGAAGTGCAAACAGTTTTGCGTGAAGAGATTGTAAATCCTTTACGCAAACATATGTTCGTTAGAGCCGATCGTGTTATGAAGTTACGACAATTATTGGATAAATTAAGCTCAGTTAGTGGTCTAACAAGTGAGGAGAAAGATCCTGAAGAATTTTTAAATTGTTTGTTATCACAAATAATGCGAGCGGAACCATTTCTAAAAGTATGAGAATTATTAATAAATCATAATTTATATTAGAAAATATAAACATCATTTTAGCTCAACTCTGGACAGGATGCCTACTATTACCAATTGTTTGTGGAGAAAGATGAACGTTTATCATTTCCCAGTGTTCAACAATTGTTTGAACAAAGTTTTTATTCATCTGATATTAAATTGAAGGAAGTACCATCATGTCTTATAATACAAATGCCACGATTTGGTAAAAGTTTTAAAATGTATCCGCGAATATTACCTTCACAAGTATTGGATGTTACCGATATAATTGATGACTGTACGTTCTCAAATGTTTAAATTTTTTAGATATTTAAAATATTTTTTTCTCTCTCTTATAGCACCACGTCAATGTTCGGTTTGTGGCAAATTGGCTGAATATGAATGTCGCGATTGTTTTGGTGTCCTACAAAATGGTATTGGCTTAGAGAGTACTTCATTTTGTCACAAGTGCCTTGAAACTGTACATATGCATGCCAAAAGGTAAATAATTTCTTGAATAGTGCCTGAATATTTAGAGATTTAACAACATAATATAAGAAATATAAATCTAACTTTATAATTATATACGTGTCTCTACAAATTAATTATTAATAATTGATGACTATAAAACCACTTTCTTTCCTTAAAGATCTAATCATAAAAATCGCAAATTGTCTGTACCACAAGATTATCTTGTAATGGCTGAACACATGACTGTACCACGTCTATATATGGAACTCTTTGCGGTAGTTTGTATTGAAACGTCGCATTACGTGACATTCGTAAAGGCTGGTTCTGGGCCCGATGCACCCTGGTGTTTCTTTGATTCCATGGCAGATCGAAAAGGTAACTTTATTGAATTTTAACGCAACTAATTATAAAGCAAAAATAAAATAATTAAATATTATATTTCAGGTGAGCAAAATGGTTATAATATACCCGAAATGTTAACCGTACCCGATTTGCCACAATGGCTATCAGAGGATGGAGCAAGAACTGTTAATGAAACCTCTTCCAATGATAAAATGTTACCAGAGCATGCCAAGCGTTTGTTTTGTGATGCATACATGTGTATGTATCAAAGTACAGATGTTATGATGTATCGTTGATTATTTTATTTATTTTTTTTTATTTATTTTTGTTAAAAAGTTAAGTTTTTCAATATATTTTTAGGTTATAAAACAGACTTAATTATTATCTTTTTGATAAAGATACAAATTTGTTTTTAGTCCAGTTAATTTACTGATTATATTTATAATTTAATAAAATATGCAAAAAAATTTGTTTAATACATATATATTATATACAAATTTCATTTGATTTCTTCAATTTATTGGAATTTTAAAATGAAGTACTAGAGTATAGGGTATAAATACTAGAAACTCTGGGTGTCTAGGGTAAAGAAATTTTGTACGGATATAAATTTAGAAACCAAAAATGGACATGGTTCGCTAAAAAGTACCGAATTTGTATTTCTCAATTTTTGATAAGATGTGAATACGACATAAATTTTATCTGTATGTTGATTCGTTTCAAAGATACATTTGGTGCCAAAAAGTACCAAAATACAGTTTTTACCCTTTTTCTCCCTAAAATGGCTGGCACCTGTCCAATTATATTTTAAATGAATAACGATAACTACGCAACTTTTTTGTATCATTATTAGTTTGCGAGTTATAAGGTTACCGATATTTGTCATTTTTACCCCCTAAACATTCGAATTTATAAGGCTACCGATATTTCCCATTTTTACCCCCTAAACATTCGAATTTCCAAAAATCCTATGTGGAGGAAGACCTACCCACGTTCCAAATTTCGTCTATATATATATATATATTTATGAATTTATATAAAATCTATATTAATAAAATTATCATTCTACAATTTTAGTATCATATGAAAAAAATGACTCTTAAAAGAAGAGTATAAATAGATTTTCATTTTATTACTCCGAAATACCCAAAATTCCCGTTCGGAGAAAACTTATTTCAAAAATTGAGTTTTTCCAGCAAAATTATCACCCTGTCATTATAAGAGGCATGGCTTATTCCAAATTTTTTTTTGTGTTTAGACAACAAATGGAGGTAACATTCTAAAGTATTTTTATTTCAATATTAGCTTTGATATTTTTGTGCTCCACAAAAAACTAAAAACACAAAAAATAAAATTAACGAAATTCTGATAGGGCTAACGAGAAGACTGTTACTCCAACTACCCTCGGACTTATTTTACATGCATTTATATTAGGGATTCTTTTTGAAACATGAAACACAATTTATGGCCCAGAGGAATATAATGGGTTTTAAAGTAAAAAAATGTTGCCACCTTTTTGAAAAAGATCACAAAATATGTATATATATTTTTTTTAATTTTCTAATTCAAAATAATATAACTTTTTATCTAAATCACATAGATATATGATCCTTGCAGAAAAATAGTTTAGAATTTTGTACAGGATGCAGAGAATATTTTAGAAAAATTTGGGACACAAATTGCGCATGCAACTTAAAAAAAAAAACTAAAAAAAAGTTTAAAAATGGGTCAAAATTTTACTTTGGTACAAATATCTCTAAAAGTAAAAGAGACAACCCACACATGTAAGTATGTGGGTGATCAACTTTGGGGGACTTCCCCCCCCGACCCGCTACGAACCTTTCCTCCACCAAATAAGTTGCCATATACCGTAGGATTTGTGAAATTTCATTAAAAGATATCCAGCAATTCTAAAGTTACTGAATTATTTACAAAAAAAATTAATTTTAAAATCAATGTGCATCGGTTATCTTTTGTACTTGTACGTATGATTAATATTTGTTATATATAACACGTATAAGTACATAGTCATGGCCAAAGAGTAACAAGAGATGAAACTAATTCTCAAAAATCTAAGTCAATTGTTAGAAACCTAATACGAATATAAAATGTGTTAATACTAACATCCAGATGATTTTACACAATTAAGGGCGATTCTCGGAAGTGAGTCTTTTGTAAACTATAGACCGATTTCCGTTATATTTAATAATGTTGTTTCTACTTACATAAAACTTATTTGTGTCGAATATCAACTTGATACTAACTTTCGTATGAGATTTAGTGATTTTTTGAAGTAGTGGTTATATGGGAGCTATGGTAAATTTTGAACCGATCTTCATCAAATTTGGTACAAATATTAATATTTGTATATAATACCGTTTCACTGAATATCATTATTCAGGGAACGGGACTAAGTGAAATAATAGACCGATCATAACCATTTTCAATAGGCTTCGTCTCACGTACCAAATTTCATTCAATTATCTTCAAAATTGTGAGTATATGTTACTTAATCTTTATATCAATGTTGGAAACTAATACCGTTATAAATACAGATACCGATTAAATACGGTTTAAAGTTCCTTACCGTAACTGATACCGATATCGGAATTATCATGTGAAATTAAAGATAGGTTCTTAGTTTACTGTCTGTTATTTGCTTCCATGAAGATTCTTTCCGTAATTTTACTTTCAAAAAGACCAAAAAAATTTCCTTCAAAAATTTACTGCATGGGCTATCTTTGGATTTTGATTGAATTCAAATAAACATATGTCAGCTCTGAGATTCAGCATATAAAAACTTAAACCTATTGAGAAGATCTTGTAAAAAATAAATAAATTTGTAATTGGTATGAATAACATCCGGAATTAATCTCTAGAAAAAACCATCAAGAAAGTTAAAAGAAAAAGATAGTCTCCGATATGACTATATGATAGTTGACATTTTCAAAAATATTATTTAATAATTTAAATATTAGATACCCTTTGATTATTTTCAGTAATGTAGATGGACCATCCTATTGAAGCTATAAACAATTTTATACCATTTGAACTTGTATTTAAATATCTTAAATGGTTTCGAAAGAGACGTTCATCAGCCACCACTTTTCAATGATTTTAATTTTCTAATTCAAATACGATGTTTGCGTTAATTTTGATAACAATTGTGGCAGAGTCCAAAAAACGGTTTCAGACAGTATTTTTTTGATCTGAAAAATCACTAGAGTAACAGTCCTATTTAAATCTGATAAAGAAATGATCTATATCTTATTCGATTCTCAGTTATTTAATAAATGATTTCAACGATAATTAAAATATTTAATCTGGAATCTCAGGAAGTCGAAAATGTGTTCCCTCTATCCCTCAAAATCGAAAAGTCTGGAAAAATATACTCCTGTAAGAAGCATATGTAAAAATCGTACGAGGTGCTCAAATATAAAATATTCATATATCTAAAAATTTTAAGTGCATATTTATTAAATAAAATATACAAATATGTAATTTAATAAGTTTACCGGTATTTTAGTTTCGGTACCGGTATACAGTTACCGAAATAATTTAAAATACCGTTATTGATACCATTGCCGAAATAAAAATAAATTGAATTCCACTGTGTATTCCATTAAGAAAAATTAAATGGATGTTCTGATTACAATGAAATTTCAGACAATGTTAGTAGAGGTGTAGGCGAGTTTAAGTTTCACATATATGCTACTAAGTTTTTGGTAATAGATATTTTTGCTCCCCGATATCGGTTGAGAAGATATAGTCAAAAAATTAAAAATCGGATTTTTTGAAATTTAATCCAAAGTTTATTTGAAATTTGCGGGATTTCTATTGAGAAATCAAAAAAGTGACTAAAAGTCAAAATTAAGCATCAAAAAATTTACTGAGTTGCAAAATTTCATTTACCAATTTTACACTTTATCGGCATATTTTCACAAAAAATATAAAACGAATTTTGTTGTTATAAATAATTTTTGAAAGGAAGACATAATTTCCTATACATTGATGTATAATATGCTTACCTTTACCTTTATACGTGTCGAAATTTGTGATCAAAACATTACACCTCTTAGTAAATATTACTCGTATAGTTAAGTTATTCATAATGAGCAGGTAACGTATTGACTTAGGTAATGTTATTCGCCAATTAATCATTTATACTCGCCTACACCTCTACTTACACTGTCTGAAATTGCATTGAAATCGGTCCAGCCGTGTGGAAGTTACAGATTTATTTCCATTTTATTTTTTGAATGGGTCACTGTGCGATACCGTTATTCGTTTCGGTTTCCAACTTTGATTTATACTGTGATCGTAGAATGAATTGAAAAAATTAATTACAAAAAATAAATTGTATGGGAAAATGTTATTTTAAATTGAGTTTTAAATAAATATATTGGTTATACATTTAAAGTTTATTTTATTGAGTGCATATGAGTGAATATAATACTCACTCATCGCACCTTAAATCCACTTTTTCTTCACACTAACTACCTTAAGATTGCCAGGACTTTAAACACATATATACACACCCTCGTATAAGTTCTAGTTCATATTCATGTGTGTACTATTTGACCAATATGTATAATGATTTAATGTGTCGAAAAAGAAAAAAAAAATACCCGTCATTGTAAGTGTGTAAGTATTATTGAACGTAATGTAAACACTGCTCACGTTTTCCCATAAAACACCGAAAATGACAAATGATGATGATAGTAGTAGTAGTAGTGGTATTGGTGGTGGTGGTCGTGATAATAATGATGATGTTTGATTGTATGGTTATTAAGATGGTATGCTGGACTTTTGACACATTGACTAATGCGCCGACCAGACGACAACAGCTGGCACATTGACTGTCAAATAGACAGTGAAATAAACAAACGTACATATACAAGCACACCCGGTAAGAATGACACAACGTCTAAAGTTGACCAACTAAATGACTTGAAAATGTTCCAAAAAATGTACAAATACAAGAACAACAATATAAAATGGCTAAAATTATAGCGCCACAGAGTCTACAAGTTAAATACAACTAAGGATGAGAAAAAAAAAACACAAAACACAAAAATATGAAATGAAATAAAATCTGATGAAGAGAAAGAAATACGGCAAAAGTCTATAGAAATAGTTTAAAACAGATTCACACATTCACAGACACATGTACGAATACATTTCCTCATGCTGGAATAAACTTAAGATACGAGTATTAAAACGTTCATCCTGTTTCGTGGGTTTGCGGAAGTTTTGTTAGATGGTGTGGCTAATGCATTGGAAACAATATACTTACATTCTACATTCTATCTTAATCTTCACCATCATCAACGAACCCACAAATATCAAAAGCAAATATAAAAGAAACCAAAAATAAAATGAATAAAATAAATAAATATGAAAGATAAAGAAGACAAATGAAAAAACAATATTGTAACCTTTATGGCGAATTTATAGTTTTTAAGGCTGAAAACTGAAAAGACGTCTATTCAATTTTTTGCCTTTAACTTTACAAATTATCCAATACAAATAGAATGTTTAAATGTAAGTTTAAATGGTTTTACATGTCCCAGCGAACAATTTATGATTGTATAACATTAATATTATATTAAAAAAAGTTGATGATAAATAATACTTTACTTACATACCATAGGTGTTTGGTATACTGTAAAGTATACTGTTTGGGTTAGTTTCACATTCTGAGTCAATGTCCGTCCGTTTAGTTGTATGGCTAGCTCTCCATGGAAACCTTGTGCGCAAATTACAGGTCGCAATTTTAAAGATAATTTAATGAAATTTTTTTGCACAAGTACGAGGCCTATTGAGGCACTAATTTTTACCCTATGTACAGGTTCATTATATCAATGTATTGCCATACATTAATATTAAAATTTAATGTAAAAGTTCATCGATAAAATTTTAAATCAATTAACGCGTCCACTAAAGAACTTAACTAAGCCAAAAGTTTGTAAAATTATTTTTTATGTTAGTTTTGATTAACACAATGAACCAAAAAGGTACATAAATACAATGAAAAAGTTAATTGTTACAATGAATTTGGCACTAATTTTTACCCTATGTACAGGTTCATTATATCAATGTATTGCCATACATTAAT
>MINK01191275.1:0-38749 GCA_001735545.1 Phormia regina | reverse complement strand
ATTAAAATTTAATGTAAAAGTCTCTCGATAACATTTTAAATCAATTTTAACGCGTCATTTATAAAATAAATAATTTCGGTGAACAGTAACATTAATTTCAATCGAACATGATGATTTGTCCAATGAAACCGCTACATTAAAATAATTGCTTTGTTACTATTATTAAATGATTTTAATTTATTTTAAATTTGACTATTATATATAATAAATCTTTATATTCATTATCATGATGCCATTAAATTCACAGCATATTCAGATGATACTAGCTTGTTAGTCTCGATCATCATGTAATATTAAATTTTTCTAAAAATTAAAGTATATTTTATATAAATTCACGATATCTTTTCCGGGGAAAAAACTCTTAAAAAACTTTCGATTTTTTATATTTAATTATATAATTATATATTATTTTTATTTTTTTATTTTTTATTTTATTTAATTTTATAATTTTTAAATATTTATTTATTATATTATATATATATATATTATATATTTATATATTCATTCCGATACAACTACACGATAAGATATGAATTCTTTCAATTCCACTTTATGTATTCCCTTGGCCTGCTCGACTTGCCTTTTTTAAAAAAGGCAAGTGACATTGATTCTTAGGTATTTTATTAAAACGCGCCATATTCACTTGTCAAGAATAACCAATGTTTGTTTTATTTTTACTTCATTTCCCGTTCTTCTTAATTAACAATGTATTGTAACATTGATAACGAATTCAATATTCCTAATACATACATCAATTTAACTAAGTTTACGTTATTAAGAATAATTTAGAATATGTTTTCAATTAAATATTATATAGTGTTTATTTTTTCATTGAATTTTATGAATCTTTTTCATTAATCTTAATAAATCTAGACAAAAATGTGGATGTCATTTAATGTAACGAGAGAAAAAGTATAGTCGGTCAAGCCGACCATTATGAATACCTCACCCTTACCTATGTGGTACCAAATCTAGGGAAGGAGCCAATTTTGGAACTCTATTGTATTAAGTGGAAAATAAAACTACTATTGCAGATCTTACGTCGATTAATAGATTAATGTATTCATGCACTTTTGGTGATACCCCAAATTGGGTCTATTTGGAGCTTACTGGTCATTGTGATCGAATCTCATGATTTTGCGGGATTCACTCTTCTATATGTTTATGTGTCGATATTAAATTAATATTAACATTTTTATTGGATTTATGTACGTTAAGTTATTTTTTCGAAGATTGGTTCCATATTGGAGTATCGTAAATTATTGACCGGTCTTCATGAATTTTGGCACATAAAACTTATTTATGTTTAAATTCATTCAAATTTAATTTTTTAAGGTATGTTTGAGTGTAAACTCTTTCCAGCTGAGAACTAATTGTATGGGTCTAGCACAGGGTGTCGATTTTTTTGAGCCTCTGTCGCCAAATTGTTATTCACAAATCGCCAAAATTAAATTTAATCTATTTTTTGTACGAAAAACTATAATCAACTAAAATGTTTAGTGCTTCGAACTGTATATAATTTTAATACACTCTTCCGACATGCATGGCTCAATTTTAGGTCTACAATTTTAAAAATTTATTATAATTTTAAACAGAATAATTCTAAAATTGTACAATGAATATTGTTCCTATAAAACTAATAAATTGCTTTGAAGAATTAATTTATTTATGAACGTTTTCCTTTCATTGTGACCCATAAAATCCTAATATTCATATTTCAAAGATAATGGAAAACAAATTGGCAAACTTTTATTGAAGATATTTATATATTATTTTGTTAGCAGCAATATTTCTTGCTGCAATTCTTCGTTCATAGACGGGAAAGATAAAGTGATTGTAAATGTTTAGTATTCCCTTCTCTCTCCCACCAACTTAGAATTGAAGCAGGACATATGGTTATGTATGATCCCCGACTTAGATCTGCAGTTTATTACAATCTCTTGTTTTGTGTCTTTAAATTTGGTAAGGTATTTCTGAAAATACCTATAAAGTCATATTCTTATTCTCAATTTGATACCAAATGCTTTTGTTAAATTAAGGAAAATAGAAAAAAACATTTGATTTCAATTAATTATAAATTTAAACTTTTAAAAACTTATTTTAAAATTGATAATAAATGTCTTATGTCAAGGACTAAATACCATTAAACGATTTTTTTTACAATTTGTGAATATTTCCCAAATGATAATAAAAATCATGATTTAGAATTTTTGCTCTACATTTTTTGCAACTTTATTTCATAAGTATGGAGAAATATACATATAAATATATGTATATTTATTCGCCACGTTTGGCGAAAAATCGCCAGATCTGACAGCCCTGGGGCTGGCTGAAATAAGTGCTGAAAAAGTGATATTTTCTCAATTTAATACTAAAAGTTGTTCTTGAATAATTCTTTAACATAAAAATAAATTAATATTCGAATGAAAAATTTAACCTATTTTATATCAAGTATTATAGATAAATCGGTCCAAATTAAATAATTATATTTTTAAATAATTGCGAACAAGTTACTTGAAAAAGATCATTGTAACCAATTTCCATTAACTTGTTATATGTCTGTAGAGGTGATATCAACACTTTGTTTGAAGACGTTTATTTTTATATTTCCTAGTAGGTAAACAATTAGTTTATAGAATTTTTTTTTGCAAAAATGCTATATCTTTCCGCCTGTCTATACATTTGCATTAAAAAGGTAAAAAATGGCATTTAATTCTGGCAAAAGTGTTATTAATACATTTGTCTTAGATTTAGTTTTTATATTGGTTAAGAAGTAAAAAAATATTATACTTTTGGAATTGTAATGATGTTTTATGGTAATAAATAAATTTATATAATGAAACGTTATTGTATATATATTTTTATCTTTATACTGATTATTTTTTATTAATTTTTAGAAAAACAAAACTCTCCATAGAATTTTAAATTTGGGCCATATTTGGACTACTATGGTTCCAGTAGTTCAAATATATAGTATGTTGGACGAAGTCTATTAAATGTGGTCATGATCGAACCATTTTTTCACCTAACCCCCATACAAATGGCCTTCCGGAATAGAGTTTTAACACTCTCAAATACCTTAAAAATATCCTTGTGAAAAATTTCATGAAGATCGGTCCATAATTGGTGCATATAACCCATAAAAATGTCAGTATAAAAATAAAATATTTATAAGTATAAATAATTGTGCAAACTTTTATAAAGATCAGTCCATAATTGACCATAGCTCGGATATAAGACTCAATTTCGGGAATCACCCAAAAGTGCATAAATACATGTTAATCTTAGTATCAACGTAATATTATATGTTAATATTTTTTATTTTACACTTAATAAAAGTATAGAACCATAATTGGCCTCTACACTTTTTTAAATATAGGCAGTGGGGTCGGCCTTGACTATACCTTTTTATCTCATATTTATATAATTTTCAAACAAAATTTTGAACTTTTTTCACGAAACAGTTTATTATTTATCACAAATTTATAAATACAAACGGAGTGATAAACTTATACATATATCTCCATCAAATATGGTCTTAATGTAAAAAAAAAAGATTTTGCTTGCTGGGTAGGCAGTATGTTTTTTCTAGGAACTGTGTCTGAAAATTCAGATTTTATTTTATCGTTTTGTTTAAAAGTTTTTTTGTGTTATTTCCTAATGTGTGTATGGGACCAACAATATTGTTAGTAAAAAGATTTTATTTTTATATTGGTACTGATATTCATACACACAAAAATTTTGTGATAAAATGCATGGAAAATAAAGCAAGAGAATTATCAGTTATTAAATCTAAAAAAAAAACATTTGTATTTTGAATTCTTTAAAATGAAATTAGAACTCTATGGAAAAATATGAAAGTGATCCCTTGGAAAATCTATAAAAAAAATCTAAAGCTATGTTCACACTAATCGAATATTTGACCATAATAACGTAGCTACTATATAAAACATTTTCTAACGTCTACATTTTAATGGGAAAATATTTTTTACTTATCATTAATCATATGTAGTTAACATTTTATGCAGTTTTCTCTTACAAAACATTTGCAAGATCAAACAAATCTAGACATTTTTTTTGTGAAACTACTGTGCACTTGTGAATGTAAATATAACTTAAGAACAATTGTGAAATCTATTAGCGGACTCCACTTTGTTAGCAACTATGGATTTTAATTTTTTTTGTGCATCTAACTGGACGTAATAATTTTTATTATCTATTTCTAGACAGAAATATTCTGGATCATTAAAAGGAGAATCGAAAAACGTTGTTCCAAAAACGTTTTTTTCTTTTTTGAAAAAATTCATTAACACTGAAAAAAGTCACCAATTAACAAATATATATGAAAATAATTCATTCAATCAAAAACTTACTCATTATAAAAGCTTGACCACTTGGTTTTGCTTTTTCTTTTAGAGTCTCTCTATAAGATAGCTTGTAAAAAATATAAAATTATAAGAAAAGAGGAGTTGTACTACATTTTTCGGCAAAAAAGAGTAGACATTTTTTGCAATTTTCCAAATTTCACAATTCGTTTATTTTTTGAACTCGGTAAATATTCAATTTTTTATCACAAAATGTTGGACCAAGAACAATGCCAAATTGATGGTATCTTAAAATTCAAACGCAAAATAACAACAAAACCTATATGAGATAAATGGGGCAGTTCAAGCATGTTTTTTAGATTTATCTTAAAAATTTAGGTCAGGGGTACCCGATTTGAGCCCCCTAAATTTCATCATTGTACAACTCCTCTGCTAGTGTCAATAACCGAATTTCATGCAAATCGAACTAGTCCGATCAGGAAGGGTTACTAAGATTATTACAAAAATTTCGATTATGCCTCACTCTGCACTAATAGCATTTCTGGAAGCCATTTTGTGATAAGTAAGCAATATAATTGTTCGAAATCCTCCAAAAATTTTATTGGCTGGTACTATTTTATTTTATTTAGGCACAATTATTCAAATCATTAAGTAATGACTTCATTATGATTTGACAGGAGTATTAGTTTTCAGAACTAAACCACTTCTAATCAAAACATATTTATGCAAGTTCACAAAGATAAATTAAATTATTTCAATAATTCGTGCTAATGGGACGTAAACATCATGAAGCTACACTGGTGATTATTCCTTAAATAAAACGCACTTATTTTTTCTGTATTTTGTTATATTCTTTGTTTTCTCGCTCCAAGAAGCAAAATTTAAACTATTTTAATGAGAGACAACTTAACGGCTACTTTTTTAAAGTACACAATTTTTTTATTTTGTGTTTGTTTGCCTTAATTGTGCGATCAAAATGCTTCTTGGTTGCTATTTTCGTTGGAAAGATCGTATAAACGCACACTCGAAAGTTTGTTTCTTAAAGAAGTGACCAAAAATAAAATATATCTATTTTTAGTTTTTTTTTTAACCAAGGATACGTTTCTAATCAGAAATATCTCAATTTACTGTAACTTTCCCCTATTTTGAATCAATAAATTTCATCAGTTTAAAGATTTGCCTAAGGACTTTTTTGTTCGATCATCAAAGAGATTCAAGCTTAAATTTTTTCACAGACCCAGGATGCCTCTAGATAGAGAAATTGGACTAAACATCGATCGTATGTGCGTTGCGAATTGTCTTAAGAAAGGTCAAAATTTTGGAGTTCGCAAATCAGACAAAGGGTAATATTAAGACTAAACAAGAAAGACACTAATTCTAATAAAACAAGAAGCATACCCGCAACAACATTGAATTCCACACAAAGTAAGCGAATAATGTTAAATTTCCTTGTGACTTCCAACACGTTGCACACATTTTGCGAAAACGATGAAAAACATAAAATGGAAAAGCCGATGTTAAACCAATGCTAAAAACAACACCATTAAGAAAATATCGTCTAAAATTCCGCAAAGAAAAATATATGAAATGGACAGATGAGTTGGAAAGTAATTTTTCTTCTGATGGAAAAAAAATTTAATGTAGGCGGTCCAGATCATAATCATGCTATTTGGCACGGGTCTGAGAATCTAAGAGTGTTTTGGATCGTCAAAACGTAATTTCGGTGGTGGCAGTGTTAGTGGTTTGGGCAGCGTTTTCTGCAGTTGGCAAGTCGAAAATTTAGTATTTGGTTCCGTACAAAAAATCGAATAGTTCTATTTGTCACGAACTGTTGGGGGATGCTCTTCTCCTTTATGGACGAAAAAATTGGATGAAATGCATTTTCCAACCAAGATAATGTTAGCAATCCATTCTAAGCAATCCAAATCATTATGTTCAATGAACATGGCAATTACCTATCTGTTGACTGGGTCCGGATTGTATTCCGGACTCAACTAACAATGGAAAACTTGTGAGGATACAATGGCCCGTAACAGTTTTATGCAAATAAATGCCCAGAATGAAGGCATTAAACGACATGTGACAGTACGCTGAAACTACCGAAAATTACACAAGTCTGGGAGGAAGATTGCATTTCGATCTTGCTTAAAAAATTAGTGGATCAATGCACAGACCGTATTTAACAATCCATAACAAAGTGACCATCCAACACACATTATTTAATTTAATGCTACCATGGCCTAAACATTAAAGTGCGTTTTATAGGCAGAATTACCCTTCAGAAATTGGCGTGTTTAATAATCTGAAAAATTTAACGTAAAAAATATATTAATGGTACAAATGAATCCTTTTAAAACAATATTTTAAGTGAAGTCTTAATTAATTTAATTACACAAATTTATAGCCCCCTAAATATTTATCTTGTTTAATTTTTATCTTTTTTTTAAAAAAGTAAGTGTGCGTTTATAGGAATATGCTCCCAGGTTATGACGACCAACTAATAATATTTCCTTAGTAACTTGTAAAAAATATTCTTCGGAAGTGATATATTATCGTTTAGAATATTTTGTGTTCTTGTGCTTAATTGTGGGTGATTTCAATGCTAACATTCTTTAGGACTGTTAGAACATTGTAGTCTGTGTTGACCGATTTCGCAAAGATTTTATATGGAACGTATGTTTTATTACAGATCAAGTCTTGTTGTAAAAATAAATTTAAATAGAGGCTTTAACGCCCATAAAGCTTTTATATGTACTAAATTTTGCAATACAAAAAAAAAAAAAAAAAAAAAAAAAAAAANNAAAAAAAAAAAAAAAAAAAAAAAAAAAAAAAAATTGTAGACGTCAAAACCCTATTCTGGGAGAAACATTTTATGGACACTTGGCTATAGGCGCGTATACACGGGGAGGACAAATGGGAAATTTCCCTACCCAAAATGAATACTCTTAATGAAAAAATTGTACTAAATCATAAAATTTGGGGCAATAGTTGAGAAAATCATTCTCCCCCAAAAGCTTGAGCTGGAACCGCGCCTGCTTGGTTATAATAGGTAACTATTACAAACTATGGAGTCCGATCGAAAAAATTCAATAAATTGGAAACGTTTGATAATAGTGTTTGCATTGTTTTTTTGTTTAATTGATAATCAGGGAAACAATAAAAAGCGAAAAATATGCTCTAAAACGAGAAAATATGCTCTTATAAAACAAAGATTTCTTATAATTTTTATCAAAATTATCATATTGATCCCTGAATTGATCTATAATTTGGAGCATCTATCAAAATTTCATCGTCGTATCAAGTGTCATTCAGATTTAAGGCTCAACTCCTTTAGGCTCAAAAACTTTCGCTTCAACTGCAACTGAGAGCTGCAGTAAAATTCATGCATTTGTAAGGAGCTTATTAAAATCAGTACGTCAAACTTTTGCTTGAAGTACTTTAAAGATGGAAAAATATTCAACTTTGAAGTACCGACGTACGTAAATTTATTTTGTTAGTTGATTTATTCTTATTTTAATATTTTTTCGATGAGTCGAACATTTTTGTTTGGAATTAATTATTTCAACTGAGAACAAAATTTAATTTTTGCATCTTTATTTTTTATTATGTAAAATATAAATAACAATATAGTGCAAAGACTGGTTAATATAATTTATTCGTTGGATAGCTGTGACACGTAGTTGAAGTGAAAGTATTCTATATAGTTAAGCCTTTATAGCTAAAAGCAATTTTATCGTAACTGACATATTTCATACATAAATCATTGTGTAAAAATTACAAAAATATTTCTCTTGTAAAGTTTTGTTTACTACACTTACGATATTTTCGCGATTATGGCTCGATATGCTTTCATTAAAAAATATTCTTTTTACAACATAAACAGCGATTGCATATTTTGGTTTCCCTGTTGATAATATACACATCATAGAAAACTATAACTTTTATTGTTCTAACCAATATTTATAAACTTGTGGACCTTTTCCGGTAACCCTTTCATTTGAGATTTTATATTCTTCGATATTTTGGAACACCTCTTTGGACCTCTGTAATTCTCTTATTACAATAGTCCAATATCTCTTCACTGGTCTTAGCTCCATATATTTTTCAGAATAGATCTCTCTAGACCGCTCCAGGGCATTCTTACGTAATAACTTGATGCTAAATATGTAGACCCATTGTGCACTCTTATGAAAGGAAAAATATTGTTTTGCAAACATTCTTTGTCGTAGTTTGATAATTATAGGGCTCACTCCTTAATTTTTACAGAGCTCGTTTCTGCGTGATATAAAGTATTGTAGTTATCTGACAGACGGACGGACATCGCTAAAATATTCACACTTGTTTAACGATTTGCTTTAAGATCACTGGCCTGTTAAAATACAAACGTAAAAAAAATATAAAACTATTTATTTATTTTCAATAAAATCAACGAAAATATTATTATGGTACCCGGGTATTTACCGTTGGGTTTAAAAATGTATAGTTTCCATATAGCTATTGGATAAAAAGTTGGATAGTTATGTATTTTTTCTCTATAGTTTAATACATTTCTATCGATATATAAATTTATTATCATAATCGCAATCATTTTAAAAAGCCTTTAATGTAGACTTAAAGGACCTTTAACAAACATAAGCATTAAAATATATAATGAGAAATAATGTGGATAATTACAATAATATAAGAGCTATCAGCTGTCATATATCAAAGAAATGTCCTGTTTTATATGATATAATTTTAATTTTAATTTTAATTTTAATAAATTTAAAAAGATTTAAATAATAAATTCAATTCTATTGTGTCAAATGTTTTTTTGTTTTTCACACCCTTAGAACTTATTAGACAATACACATACATATAACCTAATGAAAGATGTTGTAAAAAGAAAAAATCATTCATTCATTCATTCATTCATTCATATTTATAAATCATAGTCATAAACTTGCTGATTCATTGTTTTAATTGGTTTGTGAAATTTAATTGAGCATTTTTGAAAATCCATTTTGAATTCAACTAAAAAACACTCTTCTTATTATTCATAAAAAAAAACAAACCAAAATCCTATTTTCTTTAGTAAAGATTTTGTCATACAAACAAAACGAACACACCATTCAATCTCTTTGTTAGTTCGATTGAAAGGATGTCATATAAAAACAATTCAAAAACAAAAGATATATGTATGTATGTATTTAGATCGTGCGACTGGTATGTAGGATAATTTAAATTGTACCATAATTTTTTTAACTGGTACTTTTTCTCTCAAAAAATTAAACATATAAAAATCTGTTTGAAAGAAAATTTAATTATGAATTATTTAATTTTAAGATATCTAAAATTTTGTATATTAATGTTGTTAATCTTAAGAAGTAATTAGCGATCAAATAAAAATCATTTCAAATGTAACATTTAGGCCTGTAAGTTCGGGATTGGTACAAGAACTATATCATTATTCTGGAGAGATCAATTCTTTAAATTGCCACGAGCTATAACCATATTGAAGAGAGAATTCAAGAGCACAAAATAGATGTCCCAGCTAACTATTCAAAAAAAAAAGTGACTGAACAACTATCAAATCTCTAATGGAAGAGTGATCAAAAATGGTCCATGAGTTCCTAAGTAATGTTTAGAAGTATAAAAATTATATTTTTCTGTGAACTCTAATGTAATATTAATTAAATATAAAAGACAAAACTCTAAGATCTAAAATCAAATTAATGAATTTTATATGTGTTAAGATTTTTTCGAACGCAGTTCTTATCATTTTGGTACTGAATATATTTTTGAAAAGATTGCGTTAGCTTAACCCATTATGAATCAGAATCCGAATCCTGTGAAAAAAATATAAAATTAATTTGAAGTTAACTTATGTAATTCTGATGAATGATATAAAAGATCTGTACGGTTAAATATTTTCAATATTGAAATATATTGTCTTAATTGTTTATTTTTCAAATCAATTAAGATAATGACATAAAATTTATTTCATTTCATACTCAATTTTGCACTGAAAAAAGTAAAAATCTACTATAATTACGAAATTTGTTATAATAATGAATTTTTAATTGTTTTTGCTCTAATCATCTAGATGATAATATTAGTAACTATAATAATTGATTTTACTGTTTTTTCTTAAAAAGACAAAATGAGCAGATGATTGTTTGAAAACTAGTCAAATTTATTTAATTTCTACAATTTTATTGACAAAAATTTAATTTTTCTTTATATTTTTTGTAAGAACTATTAATTTATTTAAAATATAAATTTATACCAATTAGAAAGTTAAGTATATTAATAAATAATATATTTAAACTCCAATACAAATTTAGTTAATAATTTTATTAAAAAATAATTTGAAATATTTTTTTCTGTGTATATTAAGTTTAATTTTAAATTTGTTAATAATTTAAATGAAAATAACTTTAAAGCTTTAAGATATAAATGATACATGCAAGCATGTCCTTCGACAGTCTTTTCAAGTGATTTAGGATGATACATTTTTGAGATCGGGTAAGGAACATAAACTTGGCTAGTGGTTAAAAATTGAGGGAGCCTACATATAAGGAGGGAAGTTATTGGTGGTATAAACTTTATAAGTTTAATTTTAAAAAAAATATCGATACATTCAACTTTCTCTTGATATTTAAAATATTGTATGAATTTATCGCACATCTCTTTTTTTTATATCTTCCAATCAAAATTTATAGCCTGTTGCTATAAATCAACTAAATTCGTTCAGTTGTGGCTAGAGTTTTTTCCCGAGAATTTTAGCAATTTTTCTGTTCCCGATTTCCGAGATTTTTTGTCGGAAATCCCGAGAGTTAAAATCTACTAAAAAATGTGTAATTTTATTATTTTTAAAAATTTTAAATTCTAGAAAAAGCTTTGATTTATCACAATTAATCATTCAGTTCGATGTATTAAATAATAAAACACTTCCTAATTATTTAAAAAATGAGAAAAATTCGTGTAGCATGGAATTCTTTATCTTAGAAAACTTCGTGAATGCATTACTGACTTTAAGTCTAAAATTAATAGAATGCGAAAGTTTATTTCTTTAATAATATAGTCGGAAATCAATTATCTGATAATGCTATTAATGCATTAATTGTTTTAAATCGTCATTTCATCTCGCTTCGAAAAACAAAACAAAATTAAGGAAGATTTAAAATGAGGCATTTAATTAAAAAGAGTGATTAAAGGAATTCACATAAAATTTATCGCATATAATTTTACGCAAAGGTAGAAAATAATCATTATTCTTGAAATTTTAAACAAAAAAATCAGGTAAAAAAGTGTTTAATACAGAAATGTTATCCTCAGAACAGGTCTCAGACCAGTATAGTGTAAACGAAAGTTTGAAAAAGTACAATTTTCTCTCAATTCTAATCAATATTTTTCTATACAAAACAAATAATAAGCAACAAGAAATAATGTACACAAAATCGATTACAAAGCCGAGTACTCGAAAAATATTTGCAGGGTTTGAAAACATTACATTTATTAATTATCCAACAATAGTATTTATTAAGAGCAATTTTCAATTACCATTGGAAATTCTTCTTGTACAATGTTTCTTAAAACCAAAAAAATGGTATTTGAATATATTGAGCGCTGTGAGTAACCAACAATTTTTTCGAAATTCATTTATAACTTAGAATCATTTTGACATTACTTGATACGTCAATAAAAAATTACAGATGATGTAGTCAAATTTTTATTGACGTATCAAGTGCTTTTACATGTTTATAAGGAAAGCAATTTTATCGCCAGTGACATTTTCCATATATATATAGCAATTTACAATCACAAAAGTGCTTTGCCTGTAAAGTTTTGTGTTCTGATTTTTAAATATATTTTCATTTAAATAATAAATAGATTTATATATTTGAGTGCAAATTATATGAAAAATATAGTTTTTGTGTTTATTTTAGCAACTTTTTGAAAAATATTGTATTTTTCCCGAATGCCCGGGAATGCCTAAAATAAAATCCCGATTACGGGGACTTAGAAAAATTCGGGAAATTAAAAACCCTAGTTGTGGGCCAAAAAGTAAAAAATCTTTTAATTGTATAAATGCACACAGTGAGGACAAATGCAAAATAAATGGTAATAACTCTGGATCTCTGAAGCCACCGAATCGATTTGGATGAAACATTGAATATTGATAGATGTTAAGTAAGTCTTTCAGGATACTCTTCTCTCTTAGCGGACAAAAATTTAAACACCGAGAGTGGAAAATATAACGGAGCTCGTGTTAAAATGTTTGTAGTTTATATTTATAAATATGAAAGTATAAAAGCATACTTTAAGGCGAAAAATTTATTTGTTGGTAAGATTGTGAAGTATAAAGTGGAATATAGGGCGTTGCGAACTGTGACTCCAAAACACTCAACTAAAAACTATCCCAATTATGGGCAATTTTTCATAACGAATCTTTTCCTAAAAAAGTACAATAATACCTCAAACTTGAAATTTAAAATTGATCTAATTGGGGTCAAATTTTCATAACGATAAGTTATTCCAAACAAATCCTAACAAGAAACTGGAAATGATACAAATATTGGGACATTTTTCATAACTAAATAATAACCAAATCAAAAATATGATCACCAAAAATCGCGAATTTTTTTAATGTATTCTAAATAATTCTGATAATAATTACTTGTGATATAAAAAAAAAATATTGTCTGCTACGTGTTATAAAATTCTATAAATTTTTAAATATTCAATATATTTCTATAAATATTTTTATTATTTCGATTTAAAATGGAAGAAATTATCGTATTTTATTAAAAATTTTAAACATATTTTTGTATTTAAAAGATTATCGAGCGAAGCCGGTGTTTGACATACTAGAGAAGAAAATCCTTAAACTCGGCCGAATTTATTAATTATAAGGTCACATGAAAAATTCGATTTTTTTAGAGTTGAGGAATATTATAAAGCGATTGATGAATTATAAAATGAAATAAATTCCTACAAAAATGAAAAAGTTAAAAATAAAAGTTTTTATAATTCCATCTTAATATTGCAATTTTTCATACATATCTGGTTCAAAATCACAAAATGGTCTCAAAAACGAAGAAATTTTGCACCAAAATTATGTGTTGTTGAAGTCCATGTATATTTTGAGGCCATTTTAAATTTAGTTCGCAGACGATTTAACTTGAGAACTATAGTAAATAAAAAGAAATACTTTTTTGAACCACATATTTTATTCATCAAGAAAATTATTTTAACAATATATATATTATAACAAACTTCATCTTTTTATCTAATTGATCTTAACTTAAACCATTGAAACATTAAAATTCGTTTCATAGTCCACAGTATGTATTTTATTTATAGCGTGTGTACAAATAGTTTGTAATTCACCAGATTTAAATTGTACCAGTATAATGGTACATCTGTACAAATTGTTAATCTTTTTCGCACCGCAAAATGCATAAAACGATGACAATAATTTCCATACTAATACATACATATGTATGTATTTGTATGCATCCATGCACTACAACTCTTACACAGTTGCACTACCACAACACAACTACATAGTCTATTCATCAAAACAAATAATCTAACAGTGGGCTAAACCGCAATTAATGTAACACAAGTCAACACTACATGGCACAGTATTCATACATCAAGTAAAATATAAACAAAAGCGTGGTAGGAAAATGATACAAAAAAGTTTAAGATAAAACGAAAAAAAAAAAAGAAACAAAAGATGTTTTTTGTTCAACACACAACAAAAGGAAAAGCAAGAAAATACCGAAAACAACAAGAAATATAAAAATAAAAAAAAAATAATAGCAACAATTTTAAATACTCGTACATCATACAAAAAAAGAAATATACTCTTTAATGGTAAATAGCACCTAAAGCAATAACAATAACAAGAAAGAAATAAATAAAGAAAAAAATTGTCTGGCTGCCTGGTGAAAACAACGCGCAATCTCTTATTAAATCTGATGCTCATTTTCTTTACTCTCATTTTCTTTGGGTGTTAGTATACAATATGAGTTAGTGTGTGTATGTGAGATTGTTTGGAGCAGATTTTACTCATTTAATATGGAGGAAAATTATTCTTGTTTTTTTTTTTGTACACACGGTGCTTTTCGCAAAGCGGCAGCAGCCATGAGCTTTCAGTCCCGGATTGGCTGTTGCTGGGTAATGTCAACCTCTGCTAAAACAAACGTGGTACTGAATGAGAACGGTTTTTTTTCTTCAAACGCGCTAGCCTAATATATTTGCGGTTGTGATTTTTTTGGCAAAAAGAAAAAAAAAACAAAAACAGAAAAAAGTTAATAAAAATCTTTTATTTGTGTGCAAAANAAATTAATTATAGAAAAAAAAAAAAAATAATAATTAAAACAAAAAAAGAAAAAGAAATCATAAAAAAATTCGTGCGGTTTTCTTCCAAAAATATATTTTTTTTTTGGTGACATTGAAAAATGTTGTTTTTTTTAAAAATGTATTAGATGATTAAGAGCTAAAATAGCAAATGATAAATAGTTAATGAAATGAAAAAAAGTAATTAATTCTATATTCAAAAATAAAAGTTTAATACAAATATCTTAAGTTGTAATAAATAATAAAAAGAATAAAACCCTATTAAAATTAAAACTTGTGGGTTACAGTTTTTCAACAAGAAATAAAGAAAAAAATCATTAAAAAAAGAAAGAACGGAAATAAAAATTGTATTACTAAAGAGATTTAAAGTTACGCCATTTTCTTGTATTTGTACATTTGTACATTTTTACTTCTTTTTGTTCTTCTTCATCTTTTTTTTTAATATTCTGCCACTTTTGTCTGTGTGTGAGTGTAATCTCCTTTTTCTTGTTCTTGTTCGTCTTGTGGTGTTGATTTTTTTGGTGTCTGCGTGCGTGCCCGTTTATTTGTGTGTGTGTGTTTGTGAGTGCGTGTATCTGTTTTTTCTTCTTCTTTTATTTAATGTTAGTGTTAGAGTTTTTGCAAAATTTTTAACCTTCACCAATTTTGTGACTTGGACTCTTCCGCATTGCAGCACTGTTTTGGCTAGACTGTTTACACAACTCCAAGTCAAATGTGTCCCATTGTCTTTAATGATGTCCATGTCCATTAAACCTAAGAGCATTCAATACAATGGCCAACGACATTTTAATCACTGCGTGAAGAATAGAATTTTAACAAAATATCCAACAACATCACGCACACATATACATACATTTATACTTATACAACTTTAAATTGAATATTTAAATTGTATCCATCAGATTCTTTTAATGCAAAAGAGAAAAAAAATGTTTATTTTTTCTTTCTATTCGCTAATGGTTTGTTGTAAAGAATTGATATAAAAAGAAAATATGTAATAACCAACCAACGAACCCTAGGAGAGTTTAGCTTCAAGTTCCTAACAGATAAACTGATAAACAAGGACTATTAAACTTAACGTGGGTAAAAGAAACATGTCAACAAACCAAAAAAATGTGTCTATATGTCTAACAAAAATCTCATGCTTTTTGTTTTCCACCTACATACATATACACATACATGCAAACATTTATACTATGTATGTAATTTAATTCTAGTACAAATTCTAATTTATTATTATTTGTCGATAGTGTAAAAAATTTAACGTTGTTTTCATATATTTAAAAACATTTCAGGTACTTTTTTGGACTCTTGTCCAATAAAATGTTTCTTTTTTTGAATTCCTTTTATATATCATTACAAGGAAAACATTTTTTTCATAGACTTTAAACAAAATTAGATGTTGTTTGACATGTTGAATGCGAATATGCTTTTATTTTTTCTATTGCATTCTGTTTTTAACTAAAATGAATCAAAATTAACTTTAAGTTATCCTAACCTGATAGAAATAACAAAAAAGAAAATAGATTCGTGTTGAGCGTCACAAATTTTATGGGCAGTTTCCTCTCCTCAGTGTGAACGTAACATGTTTGCTTTTTAACTCGTTCACTCTTGTGCGTCAATTTTTTAACCAAGTCTCCACATGTCTAAGATGATTCTCATGTGAATTCAAAGTTGCTGTGTCATCAGCAAACGTCGAAATTAGAATATAGAATAGGCCCTTGAACCCTGCTCCTTGGAATACCTGTTTTTACTTCAAATTCTTCTGTCATAAAATAGTATACCTCACTCTAGTTATAAGGTGGCAAAGAACATCTAATTTTATATATTAACCCTTGATGCCATACTTTATTGAAAGCTTGCGCTACTTCCAAGAAAATGGCAGAGTAATACTTTTTTAATTCAAAAGATTTTCTAATCTCTCCACTGAGACAATTAACTTTTTCAATTCTTACATGCTTTTCACGGAAACCAAACTGATGAACTGGGATTATATTTCTATCATTTAAGATTGGCATGATTTTCAATACTTCAATTCAATTTGCAATACCTTTTCAAAGAACATTGACAAACAAGAAAGAGACTAATAGGTCTATAGGATGATGGTAAGGTTAAATCCTTTCCTGGCTTTGGTATCATTATATTCTGAGAAGTTTTCTAAATTCTTGGAAATGCTTATAGTTTTAAGATCACATTAAACAGTGTAAACTGCAGTATTATCGTCACGGTAGGTAGGTTTTTAATAATAGATGGTGTTATTAGATCATATCCAGGGTGTTTTTTCCATTAATATTTACTTTGACAATTGTATTAATGTCACATGGGCTAATAGCAATCGTCATCATTAAATGTAATCATTTATCTCTCCCAAAGCAAAATCATTGGTTGAGAGGTTTGGTTGAAAGACTGTACTTAGATAATGTGCAAATAAATTGGCCTTCTCTTCTACACTACGAGCCCACGTACCATAAGCATTTAAAGGACTTTATGCCTCTACCGGTGGCTTAATACGTTAAGCTGCCCTCCATGGGACGAAGTTAGTGAATTTATTATTTGTCAAACATTTAATATAACTATTGTCTCGGCGATCCTGCTCCATTTAAAGGAGCAACGGACAGCTTCAGCTTTGCAGCTAGTGGTGTAGTTTCTTGCCACTTTCGCAGTTTTTCAATAACTGAATTGGAAAAAGCCATATAGCTTTATAGGAAATTGGAATCTTAGAATGTTCCAAAGCTGAAGCAATTAACAACGTGAAATCGTTTGCAAATTTGTTAATATCTTCCTTACACTCAAGATAAGGCTCGATGTGGATATAACTACTGACGTTTTTTTAATATTACCTATAAAAATTATTTGAAATTACTATTGAATGGTGGTAAAAAATCCGTGCGGGAAATTTGCCAATTGTAGTAATGAACCGGTCCCTCAATACCAGTTGAGTACCAATGGACACCCAACTCATCACCAAAGTTCCAATTGAGAATCAGTTGATACAAACACACTCAGTTAAGTGACAATTTATATCATGATTTTGGCGCGCCATTGATATTAACGGAACTAGAACCAGCATGTGACTAGTATTAAACCTTCTCTTTACTCTGGAGATCATTTGATACTTCAGTAGTAACATAATTTCGATTAATAATCTTATAGAAATCTATAAGATCAAGAATTTTTCTAGGATCAGCAGGCCAGTATGTTGATTGTCTTGGGGACACAAAATCCATGCCCATTTTTGTGATTAACTAGAACCTATAGCAGTCTATCTCTGGCATGCATTAACCTGGAACCCTAGTAAATGTGCTTAACATTATTGATACCACATGTCAGAAACCTATTTCCTAACATGCTAAAGAATTCTTAAAATTTTTTAGAACTCATTTAAGGCATAATGTCTTATTTGTCTTTTGATTATTATATCGGTACCGTATCTGTAACCTGATATATTTGACATTTTTATATATTTCGTGTAAGATTAGCAGGTTGTCAATGGTTCTGAAGCAAATTATAAAGCTGAAATTTATATTAATAACTGGGCTACATTTTGCTCGAATACTCTTCGGTCACTTTTTTTCGAATACTTCACTGTTATTTAAATTCGATTTAATTTTATTCTGTACTTTTAATGTAATGTAATGTAAATTATTTTTACTAGAGTATGATATCGTTCAATTTCACGGAGTTACGGATAAATTGATGGATAAGTCTTTTTCGCTACAAACACTTAGAATTTCTTTGTTAGCACTCCATGTTTTTGTTGTAGTAATGAGAATAAAGAGGAATAGGTCAGAAAACAGCGAATGCACTTTATTTTCTTGGGATAGAAGAGAGAAATCTTTTTAAAAGGAACTCATTTGCGTATATTTCTTTGTTAATGAAACCATTTATTATGAATGAAGTGATTTTTTCCGCATATGCGTATGACTTCCTAAATCAAACATTTTATTGGGAATTTTGATATCTTTGATACACGATTTTTTTCAGCCATAATTCCTGTAGCATTTGCGACATAGAATTCCTGGTCAGGAAGTTGCATAATGTCAATCATCGTCCAATATACCATAATCGTAATTGTGAAAAAAATTCAACTGAAGTACGTTCACGTTATTTTTCACCAAAATCATTGCTTGTGTTTCTAAAAATTTTAGTTTTGTTTTAGTTATCCTTTCAAATAATTTAAAATAGATTCAAAGCAATTTTTTTATGACACTTTTCTTCCAGGAATGTGGGAATTTTCTCTCAAAATCCTTTTTAGTTTGCCTGAGTCCCACAGACGGAAGATACCATTTTTAAAAAGTAATTTTTAAAAAAAAACTCATTTTGAAGATGTATTTTGTTAAAAAAATTTTGATAATGAAGTAATTTCTGACAAAAGTCTCATTTCAACAAAACAAAATGCATGTATGAAGAAGAATAGAACTCATTTTTAGCAACATCCCAATATCAGGAATATTAATCGATGGAAATGATACTGCCGAAGGCCCTTCATAGATTCCTTTTTTTTCTTAGATGCAAGAAATCTTATAGAAGTCGCTAAAATGGAGTCCTAATTATTATAGTCTGTACCTAATGGCTATGTTCGCCTACTCGTTTGGATGGAGCAGAATATGTTTGTTTGAGTTAGGCTAACCAAAATAAATTGAACAGGGCGGTTCGACAGCAATATTACTGAAAACTTTCTTAAAATAATTAAATATAATCTATATCTCGTAATCTATTGCTCGGATCAACTAGAAATGTATGGAAGATTTTACTATTTTAATTAAGTAAAAATCTTAAAAAATTATATATATTTTTAAGGCGTTTACTCATTTAAGTTATATCTTACACTTAAAAAGATATTAATGCTTGAACTTTTTTGTCTCGATTTCATTTCGTTTTCCGAGAATATATATTGAAATGTTTGGCGGAAAGTTGTTTGACAAACAATATTCGTCGAAATATTCGTCTATACGTGAAAAATGCTTAAAGTCTGAAATTGGTATGACAAACGGCTATTTTTGTACAAAAATATAGCTCTACCCTTCACTTTTTTCTAAATGTTATTAATATACTTCCAAAAAATAAGGCTTTATAAATGGTTAATATAGAATTGATTTAGGCTTGCACCCTACGTTATCATTGGTCGAAAGTGGTAAATTAAAAAAAAAAAATAATAACAATAATTTTTATCGATTTATTATTAAAACAATATCTATTTCAATTATTTACAGTATTTAGTCAAAACATATTTTGAAATCAATTTGATACTGAATTGTTTCTTATCCGGCCAAAAGCGAATGCAAGGATTTACATATAGCTCCACTGTGCAATGGATTGATACGCAGTGGTTCCAAAACGCTTTTTTAAATAATTCAGTAGCTAAAGAACCATTAAAGTTATCTCAATAAAATTTCACATGGTCAGACCTGAGGTGTTTACAAGCTGACTTTAAGCAGTACAGGCCCCTATAGGTTCGGAGGCGAAGTGGGTTGCCCTACAGAGTTGCCCATCTCGGGTAATGTCATTTTTTCATTTATGATATTTCAGAAAAGAAATATTATATATTGATAGTCCTTGTAAATCTCTATAAAAAATACACTTAAATGTGTAATTATCTCTTTTAGTTTAAGAGATATTTGACTCGAAATAAACTTTTAGCACATTTTTGGCCTCGTTTTTCACGTTTTTTTTTCAACTTAGCGGGCTTAATATTGCGCTTAAAATTTTTCCAGATTCCTTACAAAATTCTAAATAATATTGTTGTAAGAATAATATAAATATATGAATCCGTTCCAATCTAAAGTTGGAACTTTTAACAAATTTAATTTTTTTTTCAAAAAAGTGGCAATATTTATTCAGTGATAAAAATATTTTTTTGTTCTGGGCTTTATCATTTTTAAATCCTTTCAAAAGAAATTTAAATGTAAGTGCGTGTAAAATAAATCCGGAGGAGTTTGGGACAGTGGACTGCCCACAAGCCTTTCTCAAATTTTGTATTTTTTTTCTTTTTTTTGTTATGTTCTCAAATCGCAAAGCTGTGTTCGATTTAAAATTATTTTAAGTTTTTAGCCTTATATGTAAGGTTTATAGCCAAAAAGTATTTTCTAACGACAGGGTGTCCATTGCAATGAAAAATTACAACTTTTGAAGCAAGCTTTCTTCGAATTGGAATTTTGGGTATTTTGGAGTAAGAAAAAGGGAATCTATTTATTCTCTTTTCTTATAAGGACGAATTTTTTTATGTTGTAAAATTTCACAATTATAGCTTGAATAATGAAGTTTTTATTTAAGTTCAAATATTATTATTATTATTAATTGTGGTTGAAAAATAACACTCTTGCATTCGCTTTTGACCAGCTGGGAAGCAGTTTAGTGACAAATCGTTCTAAATATATTTTTCTATGAAATAGCGTCAAAAAAATTAAAAAAGCTCGAGTGAGATTTTTTTATTAATCAATAAAAATTCACCATTTTCGACCAATGCCTGATGTAGGGTGCAGGCCTAAATCAATTCAAAATTTCTATATTAGCCTTGTCTTTTGAAATTATAGGGAAACTATATACTATACTATATTTTGTAAAAAAAATAGTCATTTTTCATATTAATACCAGAGTGCTGACTTTGAAAAATTTTCACGTGTAGGTGCATTGAGATAATCCAAAAAATCTTTCAGTATGTTATTTTAAAATATATAGAAAATAACAGGATATTTTTAAAAAATCTTTACTTCGTATAGAAAGTCGAGCCAAAAAAATCAAAAATTCAAAATTCAAGTGTAAATATCTTTTTAATTGTAAGAGATAACTTGAGTGAGTAAGGTTATTTTTTCTTTATCTGGCAAAGAACTTTACAAAAATATGCAATGCTTTAAAATCGGGCTTTATTTGTATAAGTTACGATTTTTATTTAAATTTTTACATACTCGAGGTAATCAATTTTGACACCCTGTAGATTTTCTTGTGTTATCACATGGTGACTACAGAATGATTTTTCTCAAAGCTAATGTCCTCCTCTGAAACTCCATCATACATTTCAATTTAATCAAACCAGTAGTTTAGGAGATACAGATTTATTACCGAACAATTAGCGTTTGACCCCACTGTGCACTGTGCGAATCTTTGCCTAAAGCGTATTAGTGATATTTTTTTTAGCGTATAATTAACATAAATTATACGATAATATAATAAATAGGAAATGTAATTGCATAAATTTTATTTTAAACTAAGAATTACAATACAGATTTTATATATACAAAATATTTGTGAAAAATTCTATAATAAATAGTTTATTTTAATTAAAGATTATATAGTTTTTTCTTGTGTTGTATAATTTTAAATTGTTATCCATTTAAACTTAAAAATGTGCATTGATTTAAAATGTGTATATAATCCTTTTACAAGCCAGTTTAAATGTTTCCTTATTAATATTAAACTGTAAGCAGGTTTTAATGTTTTAATAATTGGTCTCCAAATATAAGTACTTTTGTAGAAACATAAACATCCCTTTCATACAAAATGTTTATTTCTTATGTATCATCAATAGAATAGTGAGCGTGGAATGTGCTTGAAAAAATAAAATAAAAAAATAAAAAAAGAAACAAGAATGAACAAACAAAATAAGAAGCACAATTCAGTAGGCTCTGTGGATGATTAAAAGTATTCACGCGACTTGTATGTATGTATGTGAGAGTATTGTGCTTTTCTTCCCAAAACACACACACACACAACACAAAAGTGGTTCTCTTCATAACCCAGCCAAATACATACATACAAAAACATACACATATACAATATAAAAGCACCCAACTAGGATATCTCATACTCTCTTTGGAATTCTTAGTCACTGGCACCTGTGAATCAATGTAGAAATGTGTGTATATTAAGTAGTTATTTACACATGTTGTTGCTGTTAAAAGATTTTTTATTTGTTTGTTTGTTTGTTTCTTTTCAACTGAACTATATATTTATTTTGTTTGTTTGTGTGTGTATGTGTTATTTCAAAGAAAACAAGAAGAAAAAAAAAACATTTTTTTTTGCTGTAACCAAAAAATAACTAACCTCGGATACCATTTATTATCAACATCATCACTACCACCACCATCACCACTACTAGTAACCATGTGTATGTACATACATTTATATTCACATACATAGAGACATAGAGTAAAGTACATCGTCAACTATTAACTTCAACAAATTTGTATACACACATACACACACACACATATATATACATACCTATAAACTAAATGCCGAATACATAACCATGCTTTTTGAATATACCGTTAACACCGTACAACAGTTGTTCGTTATTTCTTTATACATACATTTATTTATTCTCTCTTTCTCTATGAATTTTATATTAGAATGTGTGTTAGTGTTTTTCATTTGTTCGTCACTGTTGTCGGAAGCACGTAAATCACAAAATTTACTTCCGGTTAAAACGGTGTTTGTATTTTTCTACAAATTTTTTTCTCTTGTGTTTTTGTTCTTAAACGCCTCCCAAAAACAACGAAATTAGAACAAAAAAAATCTAAAAGGAAATAGTTGATATTTTATAATTGAACCTTTTTTAACATTTGCAGCTCGTATTTAATTTCCTGACCTTCTTCTTTTTTTTCTTTTCTTTTCTTTTCTTTTCTTTTCTTTTCTTTTCTTTTCTTTTCTTTTCTTTTCTTTTCATTTCTTTGTAAATATCACAGTTTGGAGAAATAATTTATATGTATTTGTTTTATTTGCCTAATTCATTATTTTAAACTTTAGATTTTAATGCATTTTAGAAAGAATGTAATAAAATTCTATTTTTACTTTGATTACAGGTCATTTTTAAATGTTTTTACTACCAAAGAAAGTCATTTGTTTATTTGTAGTTGAATTGACCTTTTCAAAATATGACATAAAGAGGAATGAATGAATGATATGAAGTAAATAATGTTTTGTAATGTTTTCAGATTTAATAATTATTAATAATTACAGAGCTTTCTATTGAGCATAACATAATTTACCATTGTATAACTTTCAATTTGATCAAAGTGACATTAATTGGAGGGACAGAGTAAACTGGTTTCTGATAAAATTTATTAAAATAAAAAAAATGCCAAAAATTAATTTATGATATATTAGACAATAAATCTTTTATAAAGATAGTCCTTGTAGTCTCTACAAAAATATATTATCTCTATTAATTTAAGAGATATTTAGGACGAAATTAGATTTTTCTCCATTTTTAGTTTTTTTTTTTTTATACTTGTTGGACTTGAAATTTCACCCAAGTTCTTTTTATTTTGTTTTTTAAATATTTGACAACTTTTTTGTTTTTTTTTTTCTGCCAAAAAAGTGGCAATTTTTATTCAGTGATAAAATTTAAAAAAAAAAGTTTAAAAAAATTTTCATGTAAATCGGGACGAGTTTGGGGCAAAGATATTCCCACAAACCCAATCTTTATAAATATGGTATCTCTATATAAAAGTATTTTCTGAAGGACTTTAGGGTTTAAATCAACTTTTCTTCTTTTTTAGTTAGGCTGATTGTTTTCGGAGATATAATGATTTAATATTTGTTAGTTTTATTTTGAGCTTTGAAATCTTGAATGAGTTTTTATTTATTTTTTTTAGGTTTTTAACTCTTAATGGAGACATGGATTAATGGTCAATACTTGTATTAAATTTCCTTAAAATCAGAGATCCGATTGCTGTCCGCTTTAACATTGAATCGCTGACTTCGGGACACTTTGAAATAATAATAATTCGAAGAACGAAAAAATACAATAAAGTTCTTTCATATAGATTCTCATATATTAAGGACCACATATTATTTTCGTATGTTTAAGTTCAATATTAAGAAAATTCAAAAATTACCATTAATTAACAAAATAGTACCTCAAAGTCCCTTCTTATGGATTCACATTAACTCATTTTCTAGGTTTATAATTATAGGGAAATTCAAAAAGTACCATTAGAATAATGAAAAGATACTCAAAAAAAAATTTCATATGAGTTTTTATTCATTTACGACCACATATCTTTAATTACATGTTTCTAGGCTAAATATTACAGAAAAACTTAAAAAGTACCATTAGAAGAAAGAAAAAGTTACACAGTTTTCACTTATGAATTCCCATTCACTTAGCACTTCATGTTCTTAATTTTATATTTCTAGGTTCATAATTATAAAAAATTCAAAAGGTACAATTAAAATAATAAGAAAAAGTATCACAAAGTCCCCTTTTATGGATTCTCATTAACTAATGACCACAAGTACCTCACTGTTGAATTCTTTCCATCATAGAACCAAGCGTATTTAATTTCAAGTTTCTAGGTTAAATATTACAGAAAATTACCAATAGAAGAAGAAAAAAGTACCACCAAGTTAATTTTCTTGAATTCTTACCCACATTACCATGTATCTTTAAGTACAAATTCCACTCTTGTGAATTCTTATCTACATAGGACTACATTTTCTCAATTTCATATATAATGTACATAATTGAAAATTCATTATTAAGATTATTCCCGCCTTTACCTCTTTTTTTGGTACTTCTTTCCCCCATCGAAGTATCAAAAATTAAAATACTCATATGAATATTTCAACATAATAATATAAAAAAAAATGTTTTATAAAAAGGTAGCAAAAATAAATAATATTTTTATTACACAAACATTTGAATTTCTAAAAAGTACCAAACTAATATTTATCATTTTTTTATAAGTTATGAAAACGATATAAAATTTTTCCGTATGTTTATTGGTTTCAAAGATACATATGTTGCCAAAAAAGTACCAAAATACAATTTTTAACCATTTTCAATTTTTATTTAGTTTGCGAGTTATAAGATTACTGATTTTATCCGTCTTTACCCTTTTTTCCCCCTAAACATTTTTTTCTCTTATGTTCATATTTTTTAAAAATATTAATGACGATAATAAATCTATGTTTTTTTGCTCGGATGGTATTAAAATGTATGGAAGAGTTCTAGAGGAAGACCAACGTTTTAAGAAAAGCCATCTTGTAGTCACTCTGTGATAACACAAGATAAGTTACAGGGTGGAAAAGTTGATTAAATTTTTTAAATATGCAAAAATAGGTTTGTAAAGCTTTTCAAATGATTTTAACAGAAATGAAAGAATAATATTTATTGCATACATTACATAAGAAATAATAGTGAAAATATTATGCTAATGTGTTTTGTGTGCAATTAAAGTCGTGAACAAAATTAAAATTTTTCATAAAGTCTCCACTGCTGCATACGTTTTTGGACAGGTGGATAGCAATTTATTGTCAAATTGATCTCGATATATTTTTTCGACGAAATATCATCAGTAATAAAATATTAGCTTAAAAATCCTTTTAAATATAAAAGGTTGGATCTAATTTTACTTTATCTTATCATGTACTTTATAGAAATATAAAATAATGGAATCGGACTTTATTTGCAGAAGTTATGAACTTTTGAAACTTTTACATACTAGATATAGTCAACTTTGACATCCTGTAGAATATCTCGTGTTATCACAGGATGTCTACAAGATGGTTTTTCCGAAATACTCGGTCCTGTTATACAACTCTTTCATATTCTATCCGAGTAGCCATGAGGAAGATACCAATTTATTACAAAACAACATCTTACCGACAAATAAAATGTTTGCCTAAAAGTATGCTTTCATATTTTCACAGTTATAAATATACATTTCAATGTACATGTTTGTGTGTGTCTTTATATTATTATTATTTTTTTAGTTTTTGATAAAGAAATTTAGTTTATTATTTTTTTTTAAATTTTAATCAGAATGACAAACTTACACCAGTGATTAAGGGTATAAAAGTGTATCTACCTTGAAAATATTTAAATTAAAATATACCCATAAAACTTTATTTGAAATTGTTAAAAGAAAATGTGCATGCAGTCCAAAGAGAATTTCATTTAATTTTTTTTCTCAATTTAAAAGTAGCAATAAATAAAGTTAAAGTGAATCAAAAGCAAATAAATAGAAGTATTAAGCAATAATTAAAAGAAAACTATTTTAAAAACTATTTAAATATAAAAAAGTGAATAAAAAAATAAAACGTTTAATGTAGAAAAAAATCTGTGTATGTATTTATTTTTATGTGAGAGTGTTTTGGTATTGGTGCATGCCTCCATCACCACAACAAACAACAACAACGACAGCAACAACAGTTGTCTGCAGTAGTGCAAGCTTAATAAAACTAACAACAATTTTGGTCATCATCATTATCAACAACAACAGCAGCAACAGCAACAGCAACATCATCGTTTTGCTATAAATTGTAAAAATGTGTTCGTGTATAAAATGCGTATGTATATTTGTTGATTACTAGTGGTCATTGTGGTGTGTTTCAATATTTAAAATTATACTCTTTACATACGTACTCACACACACACACACACACACGCGCGCATACTAAATAGTCTGTGTAAATGTAGGAATATATTTAAAACAAAAATCCATGTGTTTTCATTTTTACGTTTGTTTATCTCGACAAGTAACGGTTAACTTGATTGAGTGTATAAGAGAGAGAATGTGTGTGCGTGAGAGTCTTAAAGTGTATGCGTGCGTTAACATGCGGTTTCCGGTTAAATAAAATTCAATTTAAATTTTCTGCTTGAAAGAAAGTAAAAAGAAAATAATATACATATTTATATGTAACTTGAGTTTAACATTCATAGAATTTCTATTTACCAAACTGACGGACAGACAGATAGACTGACTGACAGACGGACTGCTTGCCTGCCAGTCTACCCAATCACTCAGACTATTTTGCTTGACTCATAGCAGAATTAATAAAAATAACAACAACCACAACAGCAGCCGCAACAATAGCAATAAAAAGCAGAAAAGAAAGACAACAACACAACTACTAACACTACTGCCAAATAAAAAAATAAAGAAGGAAATAAAATATAAATATAAAAGAAAGAAATCAAAGTAAGTAACTCAATGTTTTTTTTTTTTTTCATTTTTATTTTGTAATATTTTTTAAAAATATAATGAAAAGCGAAATTAAGAAAAATATGTGTATTTTTATCATCACTATTCTTTATGAACTGACACACTTTTACAAACACGCATACATACATTTAAACATTCATACATAAATATTTTATTTTTATTTTCGTATATTTATCTATGAAGTAAGTGAGTGTACGAATGTGTGCAAATAAAAGAACATACATACAAACAAATAAATATACAACACAATACAATACAATATGTTTCATCTTACATAACAAGTAACATTAAGTCAGAAACTCAAATTTATATTATCAACATTTAAAGTTCCTTTTATGTTTTTCTTTACTTCACTTTTATACTTTAATATTCTGTTTCATTTTCCCTTTTTTTTTTGTTTTGTTTCTTCTTATTTCTTATGTCTTAAATATGTAATCGGTATTTATTTGTTGTTGGCATTATTATTATTGTTGTTGGTTTCTGGTACCAACATTTGACGTTTATAAATGATGGTGTCTTTTTAACAAATATTTGAATTATATATTTTAAGATTTGTTGTTGTTGTTTTTTGTCTACTTTTTGAGTATTATTGGGTCTATTTTTAAAGCAACAGCATTTTTGTTGTTGTTGTTTTGTTTTTTAATTCAGGGCTTGGTTAATTTTGCACAACATGTAATCAATTAATTAATAAATTATTTTCTATTTTTATTTAATTTTATTTCGCTATGTGTATGTATTTTTAAATGATTTGATGATTATTTACACACATGAGCGCCATAACAATTTCCCCTGAATTTCCGTTTGCAAAAATAGGAGACAATTTATTGATTTTAGAATTTGCACAAAAAAAAAAAAAAGCAATTGGAAATAAACATGAATGGAAAATATTAGAGAAAAGTTTTTGTAAATGTTATTTATTTTTAAAGGATATAAATTTTTAATTTTATGCAAAAGTATTTGTATAAATTTGTATGAATGTGTGTACATATTGGAGCGTATGAATATTGTGATAATGTACACACTAGGCTATGCAATCGATTAACCTCTAGTCACTTATCCGATTAATTTTGGTTGATTAACTGTTCGAATAATTGAAAACTGTCTATTTTCGAATAAACCGAATAATAATTTGTGCTATAAAATTATGATTTTTTTATTTTAAATTTATGTCAACAGCGTTTTTAAAATATCTCTTATACTCCAGCAAAAATAAATAAAATATATAAAATAAAAAAAAATAAAATATATAAAATATATATATAAATAAATAAAATACATTTTTAGGAAAATACTTTTTATTATTTCCAAAGTATCATTATACACTAATGTCTTGTGCCCAAGAAATAATGTAAATAATACCAAAGGAGCCAATAAAATTTAATTTCATTGTTTATGACATTCCATTCACTAAATTGCTATCAGAAATATAACGTCTTTGAATGACAAGCCTAAGTTTAAATTCATTGACAATCATCTGAGTTTGCACTGAGTGATTCCGTATCAAAACGGACAAAAAAATGACATTTTTGGATTTGATATCACTAATTCCCATGTAATTCTCTAAACGTAATAAGTATAGCAAATGTTAATCAGATAACAA
Source organism: Phormia regina (assembly GCA_001735545.1). Lineage (NCBI taxonomy): Eukaryota > Metazoa > Arthropoda > Insecta > Diptera > Calliphoridae > Phormia > Phormia regina. The sequence continues at coordinate 9,521 of MINK01191275.1, read as the reverse complement.
ATTTCGAAAATTAAAAAACGGTTTTTCCATTTTTCCACAAGTAATCCCACTTTATTGTTCACAACTTTTGAAATATACATTGTAAAATTCTTATTTTTATTTCATTTTATAGAAAAATACGTTGACTCTAAAAGGACAAGTAAAACATTTATATATTTCAAAAGTTCAAAGGTCAAATTTCAAGTTGAAACCTCTATTCGTTTAGGAGTTATGAAGCAAAATACAGAAAAAAGCTAATTTTTTGTATGAAAAAATTTTAAAATATTTACAAAAATTATTTTGAAATTACTCTTTTTTTATGAGCACATAAGTATTTAAAAATAATTAATATTTTATATACAAAATTTGACTTCGGTTTACATAGCTTCTGAACGAAATGAGTGTCCAACATGAAAGTTTGCACAAGCATAAAGTACAGGTCTATTAATATTATATATTTTTGTAAGCATTTTAAAAATATCGTTTTCGCAGATATAAAGGTTTATTTCTTGTACGTCTTATTTTGACCTAGAAACTTTCGGTCTATAGTAACTCACTATTCGTAACGCGCTATTTGCCATTTTTAAGAAAATGTCCTTGTTTTTAAAACTATACTAAAATTAACTTATTATTTTCTATAATATGAGGCAACAACTAAAGATCTACCATGTATATTTAAGAAATTATTAAAAGTTAAATAGATATTCATTTGTAAAGTTCTTATTTTCGGACCAAAAAGAAACATGGGTTTGAAATTTCATAGTTCGGAAACACTTCCAATGGTCTAGGCTTGTCATGAATTTCATTGAAATCGGAGATGTCATATATGATTGCTATACGTTTTGACTTGGAATCACTGCACTACTTCTGGATCCCAAGTTCATGTTCTTATTTACTTCTTTGGATGTTATGTTTATTTACTTAGTAAAATGCAAAATGAAAGACTAAAATTTTATAAATTCTTGAATTTGTGAGAATATTATTATTTCTTTTGGATCCTACAAGGATCATAAGGACATAAACTTGACAATGTATTTATAACAAGAAATTTATACTTCCAATACTTCTTTGGAAAGGTAATAATATAGATTATTAAAAAATACTTTTTTTTCATGAAGGTCAGTCCATAATTGATCATAGCTCCCATATAAGACCCAATTTGGGGATAAAGTGCATAATTTTGAATTTTAGTATTTACGTAATATTTTGCAATAATATGTTTTTATTTTCCACTTAATAAAAGTATAGGTCAATAATTAGCTCCTTCCCGAATTTTGGTACACATAGGCAATGGTATAGGGTATCATATGGTCGGGCTTGACTGACTATACTTTCTTCTCTCGTTTTTTCATTGAATTTTCATTTAATCTTTTCATTGGAGCTATGAATTTTTACTTTAATTTATTAAATTCTTGAAAAAAATTAATGAATCTCATTTAATGTACCACATTCATTAAAAATACTTCATTGTACCGTTTTAAATCCTTTAAAATGAAAATTTACCGAAAATTCAATGTACTATTTCTATTTCCGTTAAGTCTGTATATGTTTAATGCCAATCATAATTGTTTAAAAAACTCAAAGTTAATTAGTAATTGAAAATTTCAATTACAATTACTTGCAATGGTAATTAGAACTTTTCAGTTACAATTACATGTAATTGTAATTAACAACTTTCAATTAACTGTAATTGAAAATTTCAATTACAAATTATTGCTTAATTGTAACTACATATATATGTAATAGATTACATATAATAAGGATTAATCACTATGTCCCATATTACACCCTTCCCGAAAATTATTTCGATGCTACTGCAAAATGCTTAGGATATTATATTGAGAGGATTAGCTGACTATAACTTTCTTACTTGTTAGAACTTAATTTTGTAAAAAAAACTTGTTAAAATTTCAACACAAATTTTATGAGTTTGAAAGCGTTTTCATTTTCATGCAAATTATTTTTATATACATACATATATCACTTTTAATCAAAACTCATGTATATGTATACATGTATGTATATATGAATTTACCTTTATTTTGTAATAATAACCTACTTAGTAATACTTCAGTTCAAGTTTAATATTTGTCATTGAACTAAAATATCTTGTTTCACATTTATTTAATTTGACAAATTTTCTACTCATATTACAGAAATATGCAATAATAATAAGATCTCTCAGTCTTTAATTATATTACTAATCTATGAAAATAAGTATTTTAATTCATTTATAATACGTTTCTATATTTTCTTATTTATAAATTTAATCTACTTTTCTTAGGGTCTCACAATATTTATTTAAATCTTAAAACTAAAGACTACTTTATCTCTAATCTAAGAGCATGCTCAAGTGAGTAATTGTCATCGCTAAAAATGGGGTGGGAAATCGGTCTTGCAAGCGGATTAAGGAGAGTCTGCAATTTTGCAATGTATTTTTCACTACATTTCTTAAATTCTTCTATTACAAGTGGAACCTGTAAATCTCTATGGATATTCTCACATCTCATATACCATGGTACTCACGTCATGGTTCTAAGAATTTTTGATTGGTCCCTTTGTATAATATCGATACTCGTTTTACTCGCTGTACCCCATAATTGGATACCATATGTCTATGTTGGTTTTAAAACGGTTTTATACAAGATGACTTTATTGTCAAGGCTTAGATATGATTGGCTGTTAATTAACCAATGAATGCTAGAAGCTTTTAACTTCATATGAAGTCTCCTGGTTTCTACACAGAAAAAAAAAAAATATTTCAAATTATTTTTTAATAAAATTATTAACTGAATTTGTATTGGAGTTTAATTATATTATTTATTAATATAATTAACTTTCTAATTACTGTAAATTTATATTTTATATAAATTGACAGTTCTTACAAAAAATATAAAGAAAAATTAATTTTTAATAAAAATGTAGAAATAAAATAAAATTTTCTAGTTTTTCAACAATATTTAGCTCATTACGCCCTTTTAAGAAAATGTAGTAATAATAAAATCAATTATTGTAGTTATTAATATTATCATTTTGATGATTAGAACAAAACCAATTAAAAATTAATATTACAAATTTCGTAATTGAAGTCGATTTTTACTTTTTTCTGTGTATGTGACGAGGCCAAGTTAGTCGCCTATCTAAATGTATACCAAGCTATGTAACATGATCTGACTGTCATTAACAGGGGGACAATTTCCTCTTCTCTTCTCTTCTCTTTTCAATTCGTTTATTCGTATATGCCAGTTTTTCAACCATGTCTCCACACGTTGAAGGTAAATATCAAGTTGATATCAAGGTAGATGCTAAGTGTGGGTTTTCGTGGGAACTGCGTATTGCCGTATCATCAGCAAACGTAGAAACAGACAGTCCATCGCATACTGGTAAATCAGAAGAGCAAATTATGTACAAGGTAGGTCCAAGAACATTTCCCTGTGGTACACCAGCTCTTATTTCAAATTCTTCCGTTACAAACACGTTATATTTTACTCCAAATAATCTGTCAGATAAATAAGACTTCAGCAATTGGTGGGTACATGGTGGTAGTAAACATTTAATTTTATATATTAGGCCCTTGTGGCAAACATTGTTGAAAGCTTGCGAGATATCTTAAAATATAGCAGAACAATATTTTTTAATTCAAAATATTTCATTATCTCTTCAGTGAGACGATTCACTTCTTTTATGGTTCCATGTTTTTTACGAAAACCATAACTGGGACGACATTTCTATCGTTCAACAATGACATAATTTTCTTTTGAAATACTTTTTCGAACAGCTTTGACTTATAGGTCTATAAGATGATGGTATAGTAAAATCCTTTCCTGGCTTTAATATAATTTTTTTTTCACATTTTTGGAAAAACTCTTAGTTTGAAGATCGCATTGAAAAGAACTGAAAGCTCGATAATTGCCACATTCGGTAGGTATTTAATCATAGATGGTGTATCAGGTATCTCTCCCAATATAAAATTATTTGTTTGGGGATTTGGTTGAAAGATTGAGCTTAAATAGCATGCAAATAAATTGTCTTATCTTCTGAACTACGGGCCCAGGTACCATCAGTCTTTCTTAAAGGTGGCTTAATATCTTTCGTTGCCTTCCATAGGGAGAAATTTGTATATTTATTATTTGTTAAACTTTCAATGTAATTTCTACTCTGGCGATCCTCTTCTAATTGAAGGGCTTTTCTTAGATTCTTAATTGCTGTAGACAGCCTCAACTTTGCAGTTGGGGATCTAGTTTGTTGCCATTCTCTTCTACCTTTTATTTTTTCAATGAGAAGTTTTTAAATTCCATCCCAAAGAAACATGCTTATTATGATTCTTTAAGGTTTCACTTTTAGAATGGTCCAAACCTAAATTAAGCCTACGTAAAGTCGTGTAGGCATTTGCTTATATCTTCCCACACTGAAAGTATGGATATTACTACCGATGTAGTTTTGTCTACCTCTGGAATTTATCAATTTAGAACCCCAGTAAATATGTTTGGCATTATAGTCGCCACATGCCAGCAAACGATTTCCTAGTGTCTTAAAGAATTCTTCAAATTTTTCTTTGGTCATAGAAAATCGTGGTGGGCAATACACCGAGCTTAGCTTATCGCTAAGTCTCCAATGAAACACTCTAGGTTTTTTCCTACTTTTTGCCACAACTAAAATATAATAATTCAAAGAATTTATAAATTTCCTTTTGTTACACAAAAGTCAAAAAATTTATTAATGTGGAAATATTTCGTGTTCGGTCGAAATTAGGCAAATTAATGATTTATTTAACGTAAAGTATGGCTGCAGACAACAAAGTAATATTTAATAATGTTAGGGCTTGGAGGAGATAGGTATGTCTACTCCTATTTAATAGAATATTATAAAAAATCACCTTTCCAATAGCTATCGTAAAATTTGATATTGTTTTGACCAGTATTTTGAAAGAAAATGCGATTTTCACATTTTAGAATACCGTGTGCTTGCTTCGATTTTTTAAAACTTTGTATTTACCATATGTCTTCTATTTTTAGGAAATTAAAAATAGAAGACATATGGCGAGAAATGCACAGTGGGTCCTAAAGCAAAATAAATGGTAACAAGTCTGGGACATTGCATTTGTTCGTATTGTTTCAAGAAAAGTTTGCTAAAAATTTTAAAATAGTAAAATTTATTTTACATGGTTTTAAAGAAGACACAATTTCCTTTAAAATGATATATAATATGACTATTTTGTGTTTGCAACGTTTCGTGTAAATAAATTTGAACTTAAAGAAATTTAAAATAGTAAGCATGTTTTTTCTTTGCCTTAAAGAATTCAAAGATGTGAAAGTATTTAAAATCGGTTTATTTTTGTAAAAGTTACAAGCTCAATATGTTTTCCACCCTCGAGGTGGTCAAATTTGACCCACTGTAGCGTCGTCCGTGCTTCAGCTACAGACTCGAACAAATGTTATTCGGAAAGCCTAACTTCATCTCAAGCGATGTTCCAAGTTTCATCTAAATCGGTTCGGTGGTTTCATAGATCCAGACTTATTACCATTTATTTTGCATTTGTACACAGTGGGGCCAAATGCGTGATTACTTTTTGGAAAAATTAAGTCTTTTTTTGATTTTTGAAACGTCATATCTGTATTTTACGTAACAATTAAATTAAATGACAAAGAAAATTCTAATTAGAATTTTATTTTGTTTTGCGCTGCGGCAGAACTGGGAAGCAGAATTAGTCTCTGCTATTGCCAAATATATGAAATTTTCATTAATGTACATTTCAAATGGATTTGAAAAATGCATTTATAATCGCCATATATGTTTGACGCATTTGCGGCAGCTTCGAATACATAAATAAATCAAATATGTATTTGTGGCGACATCTGCCGTTTTATTTTTATCAAATAGTCGAGACAACTACCATTATATGTGAAAAGATACAATATTTTAAAGCATACTTAAGGGGGTTTATAATTCATGTTCATTGTACGTAAGAAACACAATACTAGTGCTTCTCAAACTATTCATGCACATTGATGAATATTCTATTGCCTACCTTTAGGCAGTAAAAAAATTAAAAGATATGCCCAACAATAAAAACACAGGTGTTATAAATTGATTTTTTTAAATTGTCATATAAAGTGTATGTGTATTTTTCTTGTAAAACTTTTGGTACAAAAAGTTTACAAAACTTGAAATAAAATATAATTAATACAATTATATATCGCTAAAATTACATAAAAAGTAAAGAAACTTAAAAAACTAAGGCAAACATAAATGTCGTAAAATTATATTATTTTTTTCGTTTTATCAACTTAAAACTATTCATTAAAAAAATCATTTAGAAAGAAACACTTAAGATAACTAATATCAAAATGTTATTATGTACAACGTATAAACAATAACTAGGATAGTGGGGAGGGCAGGTAAGAAGGGATACTAAAATTACATAAATTAAAATATATTTTACAATTAGCGGCAAGAAATCTCAGTTTGACCTGATACATTTTGATCACACTGTTTTGCTCTACTTTCTTTGATCTTTTTTTTTTCTTAAACACGTTTCGTTATCTTAACACGTAAACCATCTTTGGGACGTAAAATTAATTCACCAAGTAATGTCAAATCTTCACGTCTATCAATAGCTTCGATTTTGTATTTACGTAATACTGTAGAAAGGACAGCTTTCTCCTCGAGTATGGCAAATTTCTGTCCAATACAATTACGGGGACCAGCACTGAAAGGTATATAGGCGAAGGGATGGCGACCAGCGCAATTTTCGGGCAAGAAATTATCGGGATTGAATTGTTCGGGTTTGGGGAAAATGCGGGGATTACGATGCAACATATAGGTCATAATGATGGCAGTAGTACCAGCGGGAATTTTATAGTTACCTGGAAAATAAAATCGAAGTAATTTTTCAGTTTCTTAACTAATGAAATAATTCGAATAGACTTACCAATTTGTACATCTTCACCAATTGAACGTCCCATCATAGGTACCGATGGGAACAAACGCAATGCATCCTTAATACAACATTCCAAATAACGCATATCCATTAAATTCTTCATGGTAGCTGGTGTATCACGATCATCACCAAATATCGATTCCAATTCTTCATAAACACGTTCTTGATACTCAGGATGAGAACCCAACAAGAATAAAGTCCACGATATGGCGGCCGAAGTAGTATCATGACCCTCAAACATAAATGTATCCACCTCTTCACGTATATCATCATTAGACAATTGTGTACCATTTTTGGAATATTCAATCAAAAGATCCAAGAAAGCCAAACGTTTCTTTTTACCCAAATCATCATAAGCATCAATTGTATTATTGTTGTTATTGTTATTATCGGCCAATTCAGCTTTACGTTCGCGAATCACTCGATTGGAGAAACCATGTAGAGTTTTAATGTAACTGCTGTGACGTTTGTAGTCATCGGTCAAACGGAATATGGCATCCAAATGTAACCACAATTTTGATTGACGGGTTTGAATGATTTCACCAATTCTAAAATGAAGTAAGAAAGTCATAGAAATTATTATTTGCGATAAGAGTTAAAAAGTAATAAAATTATTTTATTTTTAATAAAAAAAATAGTAAAAATATTCTTTGATAATTTAAATAATTGATACAATTAAAAAAATTAATAAAAAGTAATTAAATAGTTTAATAGCCTATATTCTTTTTCGGTGAATTGATGCTGATATCAAAACAAATGATAAATAAAATATATAAATATTAAGTATCTTAAACCCCATTATTTTACTTGATCTCTTCAATATCTTTAAATTATTTAACGATGAATAATTTGGCAATTAATTAATTTCTATTTATCATAATTCTATGAATTAAACTGGTTCCCCCCAGACTTCAATTGTTTTCTTATTTGTTTTTTTTTTTATTACTTTGATCTTGCACATTAAAATGCTAATAAATAAATTGCTATAATTTTTAAAACAAATTATAATAATCAAGTATAAAAATCAAAGTCGATCAATTAGAATTATATTAAAAAGATTTTTGGAAATCGGTTTTACATAAGCTATACATACATATATGTTTATTTAAGAATAATTACTAATAAAAACTGGAAGAAAAATTTATAGGTCTGTGCAATTTATATTACCAAATAAGGAACCATGGACTTTTAGGAGTACGAAGTAATATATTTGGAAGCGCACAAAGAGTTTATTTTATTTTTTATATTCGACACTACAATAGGTGGGAAGGGGAGGATATTTTAATATATAACACCCCAATAATGTTAGTCCAAGAACTTAATATATACTACTCAACATAGAAATACTTTCTGAATTGATTTAACGATGTCCGTCCGACTGACCTTCCATGTAAACCATGTAACCAAAATTTTGAACATAAAGTAATGAAAGTTGGTACGTGAACGAAACCTATTGGAATTGCTTATGACCGATCCATTATTTCATTTAGCTCCCATAAAAATCTCCTCCCGGCATGGGGATTTAACAATAATCAAACCTTAACCCTTACGTTCCTAATGGGATTATATGTTCCAGCAATGTTCGTTAAGATTATCTTTATTGGGATATATTGTCCAACCATAAAAGCTCTCCCAGGATAACGATAAGGATCTTAGATCTCTCGTATACAAACAACTTATATTTTAGTTTTTTTTTTTAACTGATTTTGCCATTAGAATCAAAAAAAGCCGCTAGATTTCTAAAGAAAATTACGGGCTGAAAGGGTAACCTATAACAATATTGAAATATATAATAAAGTACCAAGTACTTTTTTATTCCCGATCCAAAATGCTTAAAAACATTAAACTATTGTGAATGTAAAAAAGCCACTAAATGAAATATTTGTTACCATAGACAATATTCAAAAGAAAATAAAATTTTTCGTGATATATTCTATTTTAAATTAGCGTAATTTCGATTCTATAAAATATATTCAGTTCAATCATTCTCTTTATAATAAATAAATATGTTTTTATGCCTTTCCTAATTTTTTCAAGTAAAGAAAAATGTTGGTAAAAAGTGGTTCTGAGTTCCTTAAAAATACAAATTTTAAAACGATTAATAAAATGTTTCTGAAACGTCAAGAAAAGACATCAATTTCCAATAAAAACCAATATATATCAAGCAAAAGGAATCATATATTTTTTTATTCAAAGTACTTTCCCTTAGAAGCCGAGACTTTTTCAATATTACAAGTAATTTAAGTTTTTCAACTCAGAACCGCTTCTTTTGATCTAAAGCAGACACGGATCCACGAGGAGAGAAAAAAGGAAATTTCCCTCTCCAAAATATAAAATATACAATTTTAGGAAATCATTCTATTTTCCTCACCCAAATGCTTGAGCTGGATACGCTCTTGCTCTAAAGTGAAACATATCTTTTCCAGATATTTTGAATATAACGTAAAAATAGTAGTCAGAACCCAAACACAACCAAGGGGAGTTGGATGTTGCTTTCCGCTCTAAGAGAAAAGTGCAAATTAAATGAAAGCGGAATTCAGCAACGGATTCCACATACATTTTGTTTTTGTTTCTTTATATTTTTTGTATATAGCAACAACAG
>MINK01191274.1:20607-39088 GCA_001735545.1 Phormia regina | reverse complement strand
TACTCCGTGCCATGAAAAAGCACCCCACACCATTATGGAAGCACCTCCATGCTTAATGGTTTTTGTGTATTAAAAGAAAATAAATACTTTAAAATATTTCTTAAGGGTGGGCTAATTATATGACCGATACTGTATGTATATAAAATATATTTATGAACGAATAAATTTGCAAACTTTTATTATACAAAATTTATTTTTTTTTTTAATTTCCCATCCCTGCTGACATTTCATTGAACTCCTTAATAAAGTGAATGAATGACAAACAAATGACTTTTTTTCGTACTCTTAAATAAATGTCAGCAGTATTAAAATCATTATAAAAATAATAAAACTTTAGTCTGTAATATCTATATGTAGTTTATTTTTTTATCTACTCATAGGATAGACATTAACCTTGACATAAAACATTAAACTCAATTGAAGCAAATCAAAAGTAGGTTAAACTGGACGATTTGTAGACACAATATATAACTAGTTAAATTATTAATGCATAATTATAATATTTGTGTAGAAACTACGCAGTTTTGTCAAGAAACAACTATAAACATGGTTAAATTAAACTTTATGCGTTCTACAAATAAAACAATACTGATTATATTATAAAAATGTACAATTAATTTAATAGCAATCAATCACCTTTTCAAAAAAAATTCTTGAAAAGTTCAAAAAGTATACTTACTATTTTCTATTGTTGGATCATATGAATCGACAAATTGTCCTTCAACAAATTGTATACTCAAAGAGGATTTTCCTGAAAATAAATACAAAATAAATGAATAAAACATAAAGGTAAATATTATTATGTTCGTAACTTTTTTTTGGTATATTTCCATTAATAACAAAAACAATTCATATACAAGCAACATAAATAAATAAAACGCAAAAAATAAATAAAACAAAAAATAATTATAGTGTAGCGAAAAAATACAAAAAATAGAGACATAAAAGAGAATTTGAAAGAAAATATTAGAAGTACCAACAACAATTTCAACTTACCAACACTTCTATAGCCCATCATGGCAATATTACGTTCTTTTGGTGGCATTTTGTTAATTGCTTTTTATTTTCTCTTTAACACAATTATTGTCACTTAATACTTAATTAATTATATATTTTTTTATTAAAAATTATTTTTCTTTATATTTGCAATTAAAATTGAAATTTTTTCTTAAATACCACAGTGAATTATATGAACCTCACCTAAAATGTCTTTTTGTTACTAACCTCGAAGAGTTGCCAAAGTTTTAAAAAGTATATGTCAAATATATAAAATGTTTAATGTTATTGTTTAATTCTTAAATAAGGTTTCAATAAAGAAATATAATTAGTTTAAAATAAAAATAAATATAATTTTTTTTGTGTTTAAATATACATTTTTAGTTTTTAATTTAAAATATTTTAAAGCTGGCATCCTTAAATGACATCTGGTTAAGTTATATCAGTTGTCTCTTTCCGACCCGTTATAATAGATAGACGTAAACAGCTGGACTATTGACCCGAGTAGCCAGATAGTTAAAATATCAACTGAATTTATTGCTTTAAAGCGATTTTGGTAAAAAACAACAAATTATTCCATACAAATTTTTGAGAATAATAAAGTTCGCTATGATTTTTTTTATAAAAACTTAACATTGATATTTTTCTTAAATATTAATTTGGATTGTCATACGTATTAAAAAAATACACCTTTTCAATTGATTTTTAGCATTTATTAAGATTTAATTGTATGAACACAAATTTTTTTCTTATACAAAAGAAAAAAATATATTTTATGCTGTTTCGAAAGTGTATTTGTTTGAATTAAAAAAAGTACTAATGAAATAATATAAAATTGATACAAAATACAATTATTGATGAGCAAAATAACTTTGAATATTTAAAAATTTAATATAAAAATATATATAATAATGTTTGACCTCATACCTATTTATATCAAAGTCTACAAAAATGTCCTTTGTTTTAAAGCTTAACTTCTTAGCCCAAATTATATTAACCAAATGTAATCAATTCCATAACAAATAGTGCATTTTTAAATAACAGCTGATTGTGTCAGCACACACTGCTGCTGCCTACTCGCTAATGTAATTTATTAAAAAAACTTATCGTTTTTGATTCAGGATGCGTTCATCAATATGTTTTTCATTTGTTAGTATACACACAAATAAATAATCTAAGTTGAAGATTTCCAGACGTATTCACAAAAAATAATGTGTTCTTGATAAAGGTTCATGTTTTTTCTGTTAATTTACTTACAAAAAGTTAGTAAACCTTTATCAAGCATACATTATTTTTTTGTGAATACGTCTGTTCGATTATATCACAACTAAATAATTAGAGATGAAGTTTAATCATACTTCTAGGATTAACAGCTATCCCGGACTTTCGGTTATAAAGATAAAATATATTTCATTAAATGTCTTTTGTAATAATACTCCTAATACTTTTACGCTTTCAGTGTGTTTACAGGTCATTACGTGATGGTGCCAAATAACCTAAACGCAATTTTTCAGTTGAAACTGGTATTAATTAAATTATAACAGATTTTAAATATTTACAGCCGTATTCACAAAAAAATAATATATGTTTGAACAGGACTTACGTAATTTCTAGAAAAAAGTTAGTAAACCTTTATCGAGCATACATTAATCTTTTTTGAATACTGCTGTTAAAATTTGTGTTTTAAAATGTTGCCACACATATTTTCTTCTACAACTTTACTGCTCATTGTTAGTTCGAACCGTTTTTACACCAACGTAAACAAAGATCAAAACAAAAACCGCAAATAATTTACGTGCTGCCATATCGATATAAGACTTGTTATTGTTGTTTTTCCCTTGCACAGTTTGACATTTTCATTGATTTTAGTTCTAGTAAAACAAAAAAACATAATAAGTTTTTTTGTTAGTAAATTTCATTCGAAAAGGATTTTCGACGTTTAATTAGGGAACCATGTCTTTGCCAATGAGACTATTTACAGCTTCACGTAATGGTAAAAGAAATTTTAATAAAGAAAACATCAAAAATGTTTGAAATAATAAGGAAAATAGTGTTTTTTATGAATTGAGGTTATGGTCACTTATGTCATCAAAAAAAGTGCAAACAATTGGAAATCACCAAACATTTCAGTTGCAATTTTAAGATATGTGTAGATTTAAGTCAAATCTATTACGGAAGAAGTTTTTAAAGGATGGCAAACTTAACAATATTAAAAAGACTATAGGGATTGGAAGTAACAATCCGGTATTTTGAAGGTGTAAACAAGTTTCTGAAAAAGTGAATGGTGACAAACAATTTGGTGAAATGCTAATATGCTATAAAAATATCTTGTTGATTTTTTGCTAGAATTTTCTTCAAAAGCCTCTAAAAACCAAAAAATCATTAAGAGTTAAAATTTACTTCTTTGACGATGCTTTCTCTACATAAAAATATCTTTTAAATAACTCATATTCCTTTTCTCTACAGGCCAACGCATGTTTGCTGTTAGCTCCCGTTTGATGAGCAGCACTCCTCAGGAAGGTAAAGATATTGTCCATGTTCCAGCCGGCTATAAATATGTTAACAACAAAGAGGAAAGCATGGACTTGAAAGATGTCACCGACAGAGCTGCTTCCACCATCTTTCTAAGTGAATTGATGCGTGGCTTTGGTGTTACATTGGCTCATATTTTCAAGGAGCCCGCCACCATTAACTATCCCTTCGAAAAAGGACCTTTGTCTCCCAGATTCCGTGGCGAACATGTTTTGCGTCGTTATCCCAGTGGTGAAGAACGCTGTATCGCTTGCAAATTATGTGAAGCCATTTGCCCAGCTCAGGCTATTACAATTGAGGCTGAGGAACGTGCCGATGGCAGCAGAAGAACAACACGTTATGATATTGATATGACTAAATGTATCTATTGTGGTTTCTGTCAGGTTAGTCTTGGGAGAAATATTTTTATTAAGAGCAACAATTAATTGTTTTTCAAAAATATTTTAGGAAGCCTGTCCCGTAGATGCTATTGTTGAAGGTCCCAACTTTGAATTCTCCACTGAAACTCATGAAGAATTATTATACAACAAGGAAAAGCTCTTGAGCAATGGTGATAAATGGGAATCTGAAATTGCCTCAAATTTGCAAGCCGATCATTTGTATCGTTAATTTTTTTTTTCCAAAGATAATGCAAACAGAAGAGCAGGAAGAATTTCCTTTAAGGATAGTAATAATGATTTAGCTAAAAATAAATATAAACAAAACTGTGTATAAACGTGTTAACCACTTTAAATGTTTAAATATCTTCTTCTTTGTTTTGTTAAAAACGCCTACATATATTTTACTTTAATTCAATTAATATGAAATAGTTAAACAATATAACAGCAAATGCCGTTTGATTAGGTATATAATGCCCTTTCTTTTTATAAATGGAAGTCTTTTCTAAAGCCTTGCGCTTATTTAATCTATTGACCAGGTCCAGATAATGATTTTTCCATAAACTTCTTTTTGGCAAAGCAAATCCACCATTTGTTAGGTTTACCATCTTCTGTATTGAAAACTTTTTCCAATACACGATTACCGGTTTCATGGCGCAATTGTAATAAATATTGTCTCATTAATTCTGTTAAAAAATGGACATAATTGAAAAATTCTTATGAATAAAATAATTCAAAAATATTTACCGGCATCCTGGGCAGATTGTGGTTTAGCATAGACAGCATTTAGGGGAAATCCCGCTTCTCCGGGTAGATCAAATTTGGATATTGCTAAACTATACATTTCTTGTTGACCCTGATTTTTGTTGGAACAACGTTGTAGCTTCTTCAAACATTCCGTTATATATAAAGTAATATAAATTAAAGTACGATCCACCTCTGACTACAAAAAGTTTACAAATTTTAAAACATTTTCAAATTAATTTAGATTTATCAGTTACCTTTATTTCATAGGTGCGAAAGAATACATTTGCTTTAAAGTAGTAAAGTGACTCATCAATGATATCGTTATCATTATTCATTTGTGATGGAGCTGGTCCTCGGTATTGAGTTCTCAATGGTAATATAGCCATATTACCCACTACTGAAGGAAACTCTTTGATGGTGGAATGATAAGCCTTTTTGTGATTTTTATATAAATAAAAGAAATATACAAATGTTTAAAATTTGCCCAGTTAAAATCATTTGTTTTGAAACCCCACCCTTGGCCTTTTTGTTGTTTTTTAGGGGTTAATAATTTTAGGCCATTGTTATATTATAAGAATACTAAATGAACTTACCGGCATTTTATTTTCCGATTTTTGTTTTATAAGTTTTATTTATATTAATTTTATATTTTCCACAATGAAAACAAATTTTTCATAAAACTATTTTCAACTCTTTGTGAACTGTCAAATGATAATACTGCAAATACATGTAAATGTCAAATTTGCTATTCTTTGGGTAATGGGTTGCCGTTACGTACATATTTATTAGGAAAAAGGGATATGATAAAATACATTAAACGTGAAATACGCATAAGGGAAAATTTTATATAAACATTCACCGAAGATGAATAGCAAGTAATATCAAAGTCTGTCTAATGGTCCTAATCAACTTACTTAGCCCCGATAACTGTTATAAGTATTTTTCATCACGAATAACGAATGGAAACAGAAGTGATTTAGAAAAAATAGTTCTATGTATTTTTTAATTTTTGACGGCACGTAATAATTATTTACTTAAAATTTTACTTTACAATTTTTCGTTGTGCAAATTACTGATCCATAGTTAAAACAGGTAATTGTTAAAAGTGTTGTAAAGTATTGTTAACGAATTTGTGAAAATTATCATGAAAGAAAAAAAAAATCTGATATTTTCCACCAAAGTTAAATTTCAATTTTCCATTGAACTTTGCTTCCATTTGGCACAAGCTTTAGATTTTATACTATGGCCCCTATCATAGATTCATATAGATATGAAGCAAAACCTAAGTAAGTCTAGGCTTTACATTTATGTCAATAATTTAAGGTTTATACTGCAGACCATAATATAAAGAAGTTTCAATCAAGTTTTTGTTTAATATAATATATTTTATTATTATTAAAAAATTTATTTTAGACTAGCAACACAAAGATCATGCAAACAGGATGTATGTACAAAAATAATATTTTTCTGGTACAAACAAGGAAATATATACACTAGCATAAATTTTTCGGCTCCATAATTTTATCTTTTATTGATTTTGTCATGAAAGGGCAGGCAAATATGAAAGTATTGGCTTCAAAAAATGGATTATCTAGTGTCTGTGAGTATGGGAGCTAACTTAAAATTTCACTTATATGCGAGGTGGTCGGATCCTGGCCATTTTTTTCCGAGTTTATATTGATCCATAAACAATCTGATTGAGCAGAGTGGAAGTGCTGGGGTAAAAATTCGCAATATTACTTTCGAACTGCTCGTTACCCAATACCATCATTAGAAATTTCGATATGTCTTATTTGATATTGAATAAAAGAATACCAAAAGTTAATAAATTCACACAGCTGTATAAGAATTCGTTCGCATGCAAGTTTGAGATTTGCCCCCAGCTTAAATGATATGTTACTATAAGAATTGCAAACTTAATATAACATAATTTTGTAAATAAAACAAATGTAAATAAAACATTTCAAATAAAATGTAAATAAAACATGTAAATAAAACATTTCAAATAAGTACTAAATTTCATAAAAAGTACCAATCCTTAAAATATTTAAAAATGTACAATTTCATTTAAAAAAATCCAAAAATAATACCACACTAACCTGAAAAAAGAGTATAAAAGAAACATTCTAGCAATATTCTAAAAATAAAAAATTTACAATAAAATGATAAAATTACAAGCGAATTTTGCAAAAATGTATCAAAGAACTAATCAAAGTATACAAAGTCGACCGACTCTATTTTTGTACTTTAAAAAACTGTACCGTTTACATTATCACTAAACTGGGTTTTTATAATATTTCATATATAATATTAAATATTTTCTTGTTTTTCATTCATAATACGGATTTTGAAATAAAATTTTAATTTTGGCATTTTCTTTTTTATAGATTTTCTACATAGAGTTGCCATGCACATACATAACTTAAAGTTTTATATGATATGAAACCTGTTAAATAACTGGTTTTATCGTGCACTTGTTAAATTTTATGTTAAAAAATAACTAGTCAGATGAAAAAAAAACTGTCTTTTTTTTGTATATATATATGGGTTATAAGTAAATTTGTAACCTTTTTTATGTACTTATATTATATTTTCTTGGCAGCTCTGTCATGGTATAACAGAGTTGGCAATTTAAATTCTTATTCAACTCTGCTTTTTCTGACAAAAAAAAAATAAAAAAAAAACAAATTTGACAACTAAACAAACAAATTTTCTTGGGAGAGAGAACAGCGCAAAATTTTAAATTTTGTATATTTTATATATTTTTTAAAACGAATTTAATAAAATTTCTCTAATTCTATGTAGAAATTTAACAACGTAACAATTCATTTAACAAACTACAATAATTTGGAAAAATTAAATGTTGAAAAAATGTTACAAACTGAAAAAATGACTACGAATTCTGCAAATCCGTCCGCGGCGGCCATAAATCAAATAAAAATCCAAACCGACAAACAGGCTGATATAGTAAAGAGATTGGAAGAATTAAATAAATGGCAGGAGGAACAGAAAAAGCTCTTAGAAGCTAGACAAACTATGCAGCGTCAAATGTTGGGTATGGAACAACAGACCATGTATGAAATGTTGGGTTTACAAAGTGCAAGTGAAACGACTTTAGTTGAGGTGTTACAAGGCGAAGGAAGAGAAGAAAGTTTGTCTGGTAAGGGAAGAGAAGATTTAGAAGAATTTGAAGAGGAGAGTACAGAGGAAAGCTTGGAAGCTTCTCAATTAGATGAAGAAGAAGGAGGTGAAGACCAACAACAAAAGGATATTGAACCTGCTTCCTATAAGACTTTAACATCAGGCTACGAGACGGAGCTTTGTGCTGATATGCAGCAACAAAAACCTAAAAAGCCCTTTTTAAAAAGAGGTGCAGGTTTAAAGCAGCGCTTTAAAATTGATCCAGACGAATTAAGGCTAAATAATTTGCCCAAATATAAATATGCTAATGCCCATCCGAGACTGCGCTTAAAACCTCCTGGTAAATTTAATAATACAAAGAAAACTATGCCAACAACGAAAATAAATAATACAGATAATGCTGCATTAACAAACTCAAAATCTGCTAATACTGCTACAGCTTTAGATGCCCATGAGCAACGTTTCCAAAATTTATTAATATCTTCTAAAAATACGTGTAGTTCTACGCCTGATACAAAGTCTTCCTTTAATTCAAATAAAAAATTAGCTGCTGCGAAAACAAATATTTTAACTACTGCGGCAAAGGAAAAATCTAATTTACCACAAAAAGTTTTAGATTGTTCACCGAATGAGAGATGTAAACTACAACCTGCTGTAACTCCTATGGTCGCATGGTCCAAAATATTAGACCCATTGGAAATAGAACCATTACAAGTGCCTAGAAGTCGGGTACAATCTTTACCCGAAACCGAGGAAAGTATATTTGAACTTTTGGAGCAAAAGGCTAAAAACGGAAGTTTTGATATGGATTCCACTTGCCTTAAACAGTTTATGCAACGCAGAATTACGGAGAAGCTAAATGAAACAGATGATAATTTGCCAATACAACAGGAATTAAGAAATAAACGTTTGGAACCTTTAGTAGGAGCTAATAAAGCAGAGGAACTATTGTCTAGTTCTTCAGACGAAGCAGAAGAAGAGGAGGCCCAACAAACTGATGATATAGAAGAAAGTACCGAATCAGATGATACAACGCATAAAACCATAGAGACAACAAATTCTTATCAAACTGCACCCACAACAAAAGTACGTGTTAGATTTTCCGATTCCAATGAAACCCATGAATATGAAGAGGAAACAGAAAGTACTTTCCATGATACTTCACGTCTTTCTGCGGGCAGTGCCCAGCAAGAAGGTCAAGGAGATTCAAGTAATAATGAATTATTTCAACAATTTAAAGATGCACTATTTGCTGCTTTACAAATTAAAGCTGACCAATATTTGGCCAATGATTCGACTATCACTACAGTTAGCGATACCACTTTAACACCCAAAGAATCACTGTCACTCAACAGTAATAACAACAATAATAATTCCATTTACTCTTCGCCCGCCTGCCAAGAGTTGCAAGAAAAAACAAATATGATTAAGATACGCCTAGAGGAATTGGAAAAAGAAATACAAAATTTCAAAAATAACAATGTTTTACTAATGAAAGCCAAACAGGAACATGAATTAGAAAAATCCCTACATGCCCAAGAACATCTTGAGGCTATGGAACGTTTAAAGGATGAAAAGATACAAATGGAGATATATCTGCATGATGAGAGGGTCAAGTTAGAAGACGAAAAACGTCAATTTGAACAAAATATGAAGATGAAAAGTCAAGGTTTAATAGCAAAGGAACGTAAGGAATGCGAACGTTTAAGGGAGCAAGTGAGCCAACTGGAAGCGCAATTAAAAGCGAAAGAGTCAAATCACACATCAGCGCAAGCTAGATTAAGAACACAAATACGTAATTTGGAAAGAGAACAAAGCAAATTGCATGAACAGATGGAGAATTTGATGAGAGAGAATAAACGTTTGGAGAGTGAAAATTTGAAAATAAGTCGAGAACAAAATAATAAAATATTGTTGGAGATTAATAGGAATATAGCAAAGTTGGCACCAAAACAGGTGGGTACAACTTCTTTGATTCATTCAAAAAGTTATGCAAACGATATTTTCTAACAGAAAAGAGTTGTTTTTTTAAGTCTTTCAAATTAAATACTAAGTAAAGTATATTGAGTTCTTGATTTCAGTATATAAATCTTAAGTGAATATTAAAGTTAAATTTTTATTTTTGTTATTCAATAGATTCAACATTCTTCCACATCCATGCCTGAAGAAGGTCCTCCCACATTGTCTGCCTCTAGAACTGTATCCAAATGTATAGTTGCTGCTGCAACAGCCAACAAAAATTCTGCAAAAGCTCATAAAAATACCAGCACCAAGTTTTCCAATGCAAAACTAACAACAAATAAAAAATCATCTCCTTTAAATGCCGAAGACCAGAATACATCTACAGCAACATTTAGTGATGAAAAATCTTTACAACAACACGCAAATTATATGATAAATCCTGATGAAGATGATGAAGAAGATGAGGATATATTAAAAGAATTCCAAATGACACCGGCCAAAGTGAATAATATGCGTACAAACATATCTCCTCCCAGAAGCACCTCTAAACAACAAAAACTTGAACCATCGCCACCACCACCACCTTCTTCACCCCGCATCAGTGGTGATCATAACAACAATATGAAACGTGAAATAGTTAATGCTGATGGCAGTAAAGACATTTGGTATCCAAATGGTAATTTAAAGAAAATTTCCGCTGATGGAATGATCATCAGAATGTTATACTACAACAAAGACATCAAGGAAACTAATATAAATGAAGGCACCGTAAAATACTATTATGCTGAAACCAACACTTGGCATACCACCTATTTGGATGGTTTAGAAATTCTTGAATTTCCCAATGGTCAGGTGGAACATCGTCATAAAAATGGCATAGTTGAAGTACATTATCCTAATAATTCAGTTAAAATAATGAATCCTAAAGATGAACATAAACAGGAAGAATGGCGTTTTGCTGATGGCACTCATTTGGTACAAATGCGTAATGGTGATAAAATTCTATCGCTGCCTAATGGACAAAAGGAGATACATAATAAATTGCATAAAAGGCGAGAATATCCTGATGGAACTGTGAAAATAGTATATCCAGATGGCAGTACAGAGACGCGCTATTCCAATGGTCGTGTAAGGCTTAAAGATAAGGAGGGCAAATTAGTAATGGACACAGAAATGGCAAAATAAAAATGAAAGACTTGAGGTCTTCTAGGACAACGAGTATTATTAGTTTTCTTTTAGGAATATTTGAAATATGTTTTCTATGTAATTTTCGAAAATTCTCTTTGTAATATGTATGCGTGATATTTTGTGTAGTTTTCGCTTTAAAAAATTGTCGTTTTTTTTTATTTATTTTTAATAAAATTGTATTTATATAACAAAATAAAAATTAACTTACGTCGTCTTTTTATATATTTATAAGTA
Source organism: Phormia regina (assembly GCA_001735545.1). NCBI lineage: Eukaryota > Metazoa > Arthropoda > Insecta > Diptera > Calliphoridae > Phormia > Phormia regina. The sequence continues at coordinate 27,911 of MINK01191274.1, read as the reverse complement.
TTTTTTTTTAATTATTTGTTTATTTTTTAACCAAATATATCGTTATTTTCATTTTCCTGCTCTTCTGGTGGATCGAAATCATGTGTTTTTACATCAGCATCTTCACCATATTGTATCACATTATCGATTTGCAGTAATAGATCTTGTATACTTTCCTCATCGTCCACATTCATGGGAACAAAACGAACCAAACTGTAAAAAAATAATTAAGAATACTATTTAAAACTTGATATTAATTTTATGGGTGTACATTTGCAACTTTTTTTGGAAAACGTGAGCGACATAGAAATGTAAAAAAAATTTACACGTACTATTTTAAAACATGAGAGTTCAAAAACGTGAACAATTTTTTATTGTTATTGTTTAAAAATTGGGAAATTCCCGATTAACAATTAAATGTTTTTGTCTCTAATCATAAAAAACATATAATACCTGCTTTTGTTCGTTAAAACAAATAAGTTTTATATTTATGTTTTAATTTTCTAATATTTTGCAACTTAGCGATTTTTCACAAAATCATTAAAAAAAACAAGTTATCGATTTTTCATCACAAAATCCAATTTGATAAAAAATGCAAGATACTAAAGAGTAATAGTAGAGCTTCCTAAAATATATTACCAAATTTAAATAAAAACCATATTTAATTTAATATAAAAAATATTTTATTACTAATTAATTCCTTATTAATTTAACAAAATAATAACTAAAATTCTTGTTTTTCCTTCTTTACACCCCTTAAACCAAAATGTTTATTATTCTCCAACAAACTCTTTGCATATGATAGATGAGCCACATTGGCCGCTACAATGGGTGCAAATTTATAAATCCACAAATGTTCCTCATTCAACTGGGATTTTTGTTGTATAAATAAATTATTTTTTTTATTCATTTCAATTAATTCTTGTAATCCAGTATTTTCTGCAATAATTTTTTCGAATTTTTCTATAAATTCTGGACGTTCGGTATTTTGTATGGACGTTCTAACGTTGTCAATGGTAGCAAGACTTTCATTTAATGTTAAGTCACGGGTTTCAAGTTTCGTCATACTTTGTGAAAGCGTTTCAAAATGTTGTTTTATATAATTAAGTTCCAATTCAAGGCCAGAAGAATTTTGTATTAATTCTTTGGCTTTTTGTAGGGATTTAGCATTGTCTTCTTCTGTTAGCATATTAATTAGTGTAGAGAATTCGGAAAAATTGTTGGAATAGTAAAGAGCCGCCTTTAGCCAATTTCCCGGTTTATTTTCTGAGCAAGAGGGAAGATTTATATAGTGGTATTTGGAACGCATTAGGTGAAGGCGATGTGGAGACTACAAGAAAATTAAACAATTTTAATTTATAGAAAAGTTAAAATTTGCAAAATTATATATTTATACCTTTGAAAATATCATTTCACAAAGATCGATGAATAGATCAACTTTTGTGTACGAGAAGGTTAAATATTCCTCTAAACGATGGAAGGCTTCAAGTAAACAATTGACATAAATCATATTGGGGTATAAAACTTTAAGAGATTGTAGGGCTGTCTTCATATAGGGAATGGCCTCTGTTACCACCAATTGTACATTTTCATAGAGAATTGCTTAAGAAAAAATTGTCAAAATGTTAGTGAAAGTATAAAATTTATAAATTTATTTCTTACCACAGGGCCATAACATTTGTAAAGAATTATTTATAAAGGCAGCCAAGCCACTAGGTGTAGCTCTTTCTAAACGAGACATATTTAACAAATAACATTTACCCTTTTCCTCTTGTTCCAGTAGACCGAATACAAAATTTAATATTAAATGTTGTTCACTATCATTCGATTCACTGATCGATATCCAAATTTGTTTATTGGCAGCTTTATGTTGCAATTTCCTTATATATTTATTATATAGAGCGGGTACATAGTCTGATCTCAAAATAGATTCATTTGGTATGTCATTTTGTGTGTATTTTTGTAAAAATATTTGCATAGCTGGATTGTCTATGGTTTCCAAGGGTATATTGGTCTCCAGAAAAGTGGTACATAAATCTAAACTAAAACCATCCAATGGTATATGTGTTGGTGCAGAAGTAGTAGTAGTTGGCTCTGATTGTAGATAATCTGCTACTTCATATGTTTGCATATTCAGTGGACCACTTTCTAGGGCTGATTGATGTTTAAGTGTACGAAAATGCTGATGAACGTTAAAGATTTTCGTGCCATTAATATTGCAACGACATAGTTTACAAAATAATATGGAAGATTCTATGTCCAAGATGTGGGGATACTTTTGCAACATACGAGCATTAAACCTTTGTATTGTTTCTCTGGTGGTCTTGGGCATTTTTTACTTTTTTATTTTATTTATTTTAACAATTATTTTTCCAGATTTTTTAATTATTAATTGTGAAAAGAATTATTTTTGCTCATAGAAGCGAAATTACTGAAAAGAATTTCTTGTTTTTTTTTTTCTTTATGTATGTTAAAAAATGTAAATATATACATTTAATGCAAATATGCTAAAAAAAAGCTTTTTATGCAAAAAAGTTCAGAGTTGCCCAATAGTAAGCAATGATCATATGTCATATAAGTGATAGGTGTTAACAAAATTGAATGCTAAGTATAATTACATATACAATTTAAATGGGAAATAATATAAAAAAAAAAAAATAAAAACAAAATAAAAAATTCCGAAGAAAAAGGGGAATACATTTTTGGTTCCTGATTTCCTTATAAACAGTTTTGTTATGTTAGAATTTTTTTTTGTATATTCATGGAAACTTCACTAGAAATAAATTTAAAATGATAAAAATGCGATTCATATCCCGAATATTACGATGTTCAAAGTAAATGTTTTAAAAAGACTTTTGTGGGAATTTTGACAGTTAATAAGGAATATAAGTACAATTCCTATTAATATTAATATTTTTTTAAATAAAAATAAAAACACAATATCAAACTTTTATGTATATAAGTTTAGTAGTTCTAAAGAATGATAAAAAATAGGTCTAAATTTAAGAAAAAATCTATTTCCTAAAAAAAAATTCTACTAACTTATAAATCTATATAAAACAGTATAATACATCAAACCCGGCAACTCTACTACTAAATAATAATAAAAAATATTTGGAACATTTTCAATTGGGCTACCAGACTCAAATATTTCATTGTAGTACAAAGTTATATTGGAATGTGTATTACGTATATTTAAAAAATAAAAATAAATATTTTTCATATATTTGATGTAGTTAAAGTTTACATAAAGCCATTTATTGAAATTCATTCTCTAAAGACAAATTTCCTCCTTAAAACTTATATACACACATTTAATCACTTTTAGTGGCAGCTCTATACACACACCAATTTAACATGTTCTATTAAAATATAAACAAACATATATTTGTCTCTTTCTTTTCCCCATCATAACAAAGAGGTTTGAAACTTAAATAATCCCATCGTGTTAAGAAGTAATACCAATACCCACATACAAAATACCTCTGAAAAAAGAGTACAGAAGAAAAAAAGTGGAAATGACATAAAAAGCCACATCAATTTTTGAGGAAATTACGGAATACAAGTAAAGAAAAAAGTATTTTTGAGGGAATTGTTAATAAATAAAGTGGAAAAAATATTCCCATAATAAAGAACTCTATTAAGAGGAATTACAGTATATTTGGGAAATTACACAATTGTTTTATTGTTTTGGGAATAAAAAGACTCAAGTATTTTTAGTTTTTCTCTTTTGTGTAAGAAATAGAAAACCCTTAAAAATGACGGAAGAATCCCCAAAGGTGGAAATGTTAAGATCCGTGAAAGGCAAGGATATGTTATTGGTAGGGGATTATCTTTATCATTATGATGATCGTACTAGCAAAGCTTATAGATGGGTGTGCAGTCGGCGTAAAGATAAAACACCTTGCCGTGTGCGTATGTATACAACACTAATAGATGAATGGGATTTGACGCGCCATAAATTGGAAAGTATTGTGGGCGAACATCCCCATGGGCCGGCCGAACCGGAAGCCATTGCCAGAGCCCGGGAGAAAAAACGTCAGGCAGACGCTGAAGGATTGCCCTGTACATTGAGCAATAAGTCTTTAAAAAGGCGTTTTCAAAAGCAAGAGTTAGTTAAACAAATCAATGCAAAAAGGCAAAAAATGGGCAACGATAGTGATGATGAGAAAGGTGACACCAGCGATGATGAACTAGGTGATTTGGTGCAAAGTTTGGGCATAAAGGCACCAGATAATCTGCAAGTAAAAAAACCCAAAGAAAAAACATTGTTAATGCTTAAAACCGCCAAGGGCCATCATATGGTAGCTGTTGATGGCTGTGTCTATAGATTGGATGGTAAATCAATGATAAGTACCACCTATCGTTGGAAATGTTTCCGGTCGAAAGATTTACAGTGTTCGGGTAAAATTTATACTGAATGTTTAGCAAATGGGCAGCACCGTTTCAAGCCCATACGTTTGGAGGAAAATACCCATAATCACCAGCCCTACAGTGAGGTCAAAATAGAAGCTCTTATTAGAAGAAATAATATTAAGGTATTGCAGGGTAAAGAGGAAAAGGCTTCTTTTAAAGCATTTGACTCTTTAACTCCCAGTCCAGACAAAAAGACAGTTATTAAGACTGAAAAGAAATTGTTTCCAAAATCCATTCCTCTCTCAGTGACCAAAGGCGGTGGAAATGTTCTGTCTATATCGACAGATATTGATTTAGCTCCTAGACCAGATATCAGGCGTATACGTGCGGATGCTACTTCCAAATTATACAGACAGGTAGATGATGTTATGGATGCTCTAGAAAATCCCAAGGATGGAGAAATAACAAAATTTACATTTTTGCCTTCGTTGAAGGGAAATCGTATACTCATTATGGACAACATGATATTTCACTATGACTCTAGAGGTTCACGTTGTGATCGAGCCTACTGGACTTGTCTATTTCGCCGCGACAAGGTACACAAATGTAATTCTCGTCTGACCACCGAAGGCGGTGGCAAAGATATGAAAATAATTAAAGTTTCGGGGGAACATAAGCATGCAGTTAATCATCGTGAGCATATTTTAAAAAGAATTAATCAAAATCTAAAGGTTAAAGACAATTCGATGGAAACAAGTAATATAAAAATGTTCTCCAGTGATGATGATGATGACGACGACGATGACAATAACAATGATGATGATCACTTTGGAGACCAGAATGATACTTTAAATAATTCACAATTTTCTCGCGAAAATTCTCCAGACATTAATGATTTTTTACGCATGAAAGTGCCCAAAGCAGAACGTGATGTTGAACAAACCATAGAAATGGTAGACGCACCTTTGGAGGAAAACGCTCAAGCTCCTATTATAAACTATAAAAATGAAACTGAAGTGGATCCCTTTCACGAAACACTGCCCATAATTGAATACATAGAAATGGAAAGACTAAATACATCTAACTTCCGTTCAGATTCAGAATGTGAACTCGAATATAAACCACGTCCCACCAAGTCACGAGGACGCAAAAGTGCCGCCAATGAGGCAGACGATGAAGATGATGAGGATTATATGCCTCATAAATCAAAGGATCGTAAACCACAGTCTTTGCTGAGAAAATATACCCGTCGCACACCTATGGCTTCTTTTAATCCCGACAATATTGACATAACAAAGACCACAAAATTGCGCTCAGCCAAAGGCGGTGAATTGCTATGCGTTGATGGTTATATTTATCATTTGAAAAGTATTTCACCCACGACACGCACCTATTGGGCATGTATTAAGTCTAAAGATCGTTTGCTTAAATGTCCAGCCCGGGTAACGACTGTCTCGGATGATGATAATCAATTGAGAGTTGTACATTTGAGCAATTCTCATACGCATCCTGTTTCGGAGAACGACATTAAGAAACGATTGTTTAATGAATTTTCCAAGTCAGTGGTAAAGACTGACATAAAGACCAAACATATTATGGAAAGATCATTAAGTGAATTAAATCCAGAATTTGCTTATTTGCTGGGAGAAAATAAAACGATGAAAAAGGAGAATTTCAAGTGAGTAGAATGAATCTTTACTTTCATAGAAAAAATTTTATAATTTATTTTATAAATTAAAAAAGTATATATAAAAAATTGTACTTATTTCGAAAATGTACTATTTTTTTTTAATAATTTAGCAAAAAACTATTAAATAATTATAAAAATGATAAAGTACCAAATGTCACTAATGGACCACAATTTTTCAAAAAAATACCAATTTTAAGGTACCGATTATAAAAAAGTACAGTTATTCCAAAAATAGTACAATTTTAAAACAGTACTTTTTTCAAGAGATTTTTCAAGAGAGATAATAAAGTGTTTTATACAAATTTGGTATAATATTTATGTAAAATTTCTATGTACTAACATTCACTTAAAAATATATAAAAAGCTATTTGTTAGCTTTAGTCGCTATTCCGGGAGGACTTTGATGAACTTAAAAAAGTTCAAGTCGTAAAAAAACTTATCGTTCATCAATTTTTATTTTGAAAATCAAACAAAAACTTGCAGAAGGCCGTTTTTCGACCATTCCAGAAAAGAACGCCCGAAAAAGTAAATTTTTTACTTGATGGCTTTCAATTTCGATAAAAATTTGTACACAAAAACTCCATTAAGGCTTTTATCAATTTCATTTTTCAGTTTTATGAAATTGCAAAAACTCACGATTTAATTTCGCTTTTTCAATTTTCTCAAAAACTAAAAAAAAAAAATTAAAAGTATGTAATTTGAATAGCAATATCTCTGGAAAGACTTTGTGAATTATAATGATTTAAATGGCCTTAATATTTAGAATATGACGGCCTTACGACAAACATTTTAAAAATAAAAAAAGATTTTTTAAAAATACATTTTAATGCAATTTTTCTTTAAATATGCTATTTGAATAATGTTTTTATAAAAATTGGATAATGCGTATAAGATTTTCGCGTCCAAAAAATTTGACAACTTTATTTTAATGTAAAGATTTCAAACTTTTCAATTATGTTAAAAAATTAACAAATTTGAGAATAGCATATTTAAAGAAAAATGCGGTTGCATTAAAAAGCATTTTTAAAAAATATTTTTTTTTTATAAAATATTCATGTTTAAGCTAACATAATTACAATTCAAACGCCGTTTAAATTACAAATTTCTACAGAGCCTTCCCTGAAATATTTATATTTAAATTTGTATACTTTTCAGATTTTTTCAAAAGTGAAAATCGAAATAAAATCGCGAATTTTCTGAATTTAGCGAATCTGAAAACGGAAATATTTATAGATACCCATAGACCTTATACGTATAAAATTTTATAAAAATCGGAGGA
>MINK01191274.1:6363-20594 GCA_001735545.1 Phormia regina | reverse complement strand
TCAGCACCCACATCTCAAATAGCCTTTAAGTCTTCGGATCCATAACTAATTTAAATATATAAATGCAGTTCTTTAGAATAGAATGTTTTGTTATTGCGAATTTATTAAATTTAACATTTCAAAAAGTTATTTTAAAAATGTTTATTTTTAACTGAAACAAATAAAATGTCCCTGATACTAAAAAGTTTTACTATTTTCAAGATATTTTAAAAAATAAACTTTTAAATTGTTTTTAATCAAATAAATCTCTACATTTTGTAAAAATAATACCAGAAAAATTAATAATTTTTGTATATGAAAAAAACTTTTAACTAGTTGAATGAAAATGGGGGTAAGGGGGGGAAATATAAGCAAGTACAATGTGTGCTGTCCCAAAAATTTGATGATTTTTATTTTAATGTAAAGATTTTCAAAACTTTTCATTCTGTTAAAAAATACTTAAATTTTGAATAGCATATTTAATAGATAAAATGCGGTGTGCATTAAAATGCATTTTTAAAAAATATTTTTTATTTATAAAATAATTCATGTTTAAGCTAAACAAAATCGAAATAAAATCGAGCGAAATTCTGAAAAAAGAAATATTATAGATACCATAGACGCTTATAGGTATATGGTATTAATTTTATAAAAAACGGGAGGAATACTTGAATTATATTTTTGGGCGTTTCTTTCCTGAAATGGTCGAGTATACTTTTTGCAGATAGCGTAAAAAACAAAAGTAGAAAACGTTGTTAAGAGTTAAACTTTCGTGGCTCAAATGTTAATACCAATAAATATGTGTTTAGGGCATCCGTTAATGCCAGCATTAACTGAAATCGACATTTTTTAAAATTAACACTAGTGAATACTAATTATTGATGTAAGATACATTTTTGTCATTAAACATATAAATTATATTTTTAGAGGAAATGATCAAATATAGTAGAAGAGTAGACGTTTTTCTTGGGAATTTACTAACGTTCTTACATTAATATCATTTTAGGCAAAAAAAAAATAAATAAATATCAATTAGGAAAAAGAAAACGAGGAACCAAATGATATAATAAATCAAAATTCATGTAATGGTTACTGTGTTCCGCAGTGAAAAAAAAGTCTAAATAAAAAATCATGCTGAAAATTTACTATTTCAATAAAGTTGTGACTTCCTAAAAATGGTATGTTAAATTTTTCAAAAAAATCACCATTAAAAAAACTACAAAAATTTTTTAATCTAAATCTAATTTTGAACAATTTGTTTTACAAACGATGTTTCTACTTCTTTTTAATAGCTGCTACACATTCTCAAGTAACTTAAAAATTTATAATAAATTCTATTTAGTTAACAATATCTTTTTTTATACAACACAACTACATTAAAATAATTAAGCTTTGTTCGTCATTAAGTCCGTAAATACAATAAATAGTTTTAAGCTTTTTTTTAGAAAAACAAGCAACACAAGCTTTTGTATTAGACCACAACACAAAATAACTAGTTTTGGAAATGAAAGCATTAATAATTTACCGCATAAGCAGCTAACAACTCAACACGACTACATCATCATCATCTTAAACTAAAGAAAAAGTAAAAGTCTAATTTTAGAAAGTAAAAGTGAAAATTTTTAAGGGAATTTTAAAGAAAATTTATAAATAAATAAAATTCTTATAAGTTTCTTTATTTGAAGTTTTTCTTAATAGTTTTTAAAAAAATATTAGTTGCCTAAAACCTTAATTTTTTTTAAAATAGTTTATTGCGTATATTCTAAAAAAAGCTGAAACCAGTTAAAATAACTTGTTTGAAAAAGTAGTAATAGTCATTTTGGTATTTTCTAGATTCAATATGAAATTATACTCAGTATCTGACGGCCCACCATCTTTGGCTGTTCGTATGTGCCTAAAGGCTTTAAACATTCCATATGAATTGCACAATGTAGACTATATAGCCTCAGAGCATTTGTCCGAGGATTATGCTAAGGTAAGTATTTATTATAACAAAATTCACATTATAAATATTTTAAATTTTACAGCCATTTCATATAATCCTCTTGTTTATTTTTATTTCAGCTTAATCCCCAAAAAGAAATTCCTGTCTTAGATGATGATGGTTTTTATCTCTCTGAGAGTATTGCTATAATGCAGTATTTATGCGATAAATATGCTGGCGATAAAACTGTTCTATATCCTCAAGATCCTAAGGAACGTGCTTTAGTTAATCATCGTTTATGCTTCAATATGTCCTTCTATTATTCAAGCATTGGCGCTTATAGTATGGCGCCTATATTTTTCGATTATGAACGTACCGAAATGGGTTTGAAAAAGGTTAAAAATGCTTTGTCCGTTTTTGAAACTTATCTTGAACGTTTGGGTACCAAATATGCAGCAGGCAATAATCTTACCATCGCTGATTTTGCTCTTGTTTCGGCTACTCTATGTTTGGAAGCTATTTCATTTGATTTGTCTGATTATCCCCTTATTACGAAATGGTATAATACTTTTAAAAAGGAACATCCTGATTTGTGGTCAATTGCCAATGCTGGCATGCAAGAGATTAAGGAATTTGAACATAATCGCCCGGATTTGTCGCATATGAATCATCCTTTCCACCCAACACGTAAAAATGTTGCTTCAAAGTGAGGAGATGAATGGATTAAGAATTACCTTCATTATTATTTTTAGTTTTTAAGGACAAAAAAGTTTTGTCGTTTTTATTTTTCTTATTTTTAATAAATATGTTAAATGTTTAAAACATTAATCAGAAACAGAAATAAAATTGAGATTGCATATATATATATCGAAATATATACAAAAAATATATTAAATATTAATTATTTTTACGCTCACAGTATATAAAGATATACCATTTAATTTTATTAAAATTCATTCAATAACAAAAGGCAAAGTTTTATTAACAAAGACTTTTTAAAGTACGTGTCGAAAGACTTTTCAGTTTGCGACTGTAATTTTACTCTGTAGCCTCATTAAAACTTATTTAACATAGGGTGATTATAGGTCTTTCACAGGTATGTATAAGATGCCAATTCGAAGAAGATAAAATTTCGCTTCCCTTCATTAAATTCCAATGTGGAAATCTTATTTTTGCATTACTTCATTTTTAGCAAATGCTCGCATTATTAAGAAAAGGCAGTTTTATTTTTCGTTTACTTTGGATATCTATTATAAAATTAGAGGATAACAGTTATTTTTCACTTTACTATTTGTTGGTGAAAACGATAAAATCATTCTAAATAGAAAAGCGTCGTGATAAAATTAGCATTAATAAAAAATAAAAATTTCTCCTAAGCGAAAAATTACAAGTTGTCATTGACAACGTATAAAAAAATATCAAATGTAAAACAAACGCTTATACAAAAAAAGGATAAAACGAAATCACATATAAAAATATGGCCGAAGTTAAAAAACCGGCAAAATAAAAAATAAAATAAAAAGAAAAAAAAAAAAAAAACAAAAGTCCTCCAAATGAAATTTAAAATTCGAAAAAAAACGGAAAAAGCTTTTAGAAAAACGGTAGATCACAAAAAAAATCCAAATCTAAAAGAAATAGACTAACATTGACAAAAAAATACAGCGAAAAAAATCCAGAAAATAAAAATAGCTGACATGAAAAAATCACAAAAACCAAAAAACAATCAGAAACTCCTTTAATGAGCATAAATCCCATTATGTTAGTATCACGTTGATATTTGACAGAAATAAGTTTTATTCACTTACACAAAAGTCACTAAATTCATAAAAGTTAGTATCGATGTAATATACTGTATTCGTATGTTTTATCTTACAACTAATATAGTACGATGAACAGACGTTCTGTATATCCAGAACAGTACAGTATTTTAGAGCCCTGTTCTGGATAAATTATTCTTTGTAAAAAAAGTGAAAATGTTTTGTATTTTATTTAGTGTTCTGTATTTGTTCAGTTTTTCTTTATTTTTTCAATTTTACATTAAAAACTCGTAGAAAAACACGTAAGAAATAACTAAATATTAAAAAATTCTGACACAAATGTAGGTAATACAGATTTTTCAACTTCTTCTGAAGTCTGGCTTTTATTTATACATTGTAAAGCTACTTTATTTCACAATTATATAATTATTATGAATGAACTTAAAGTTACACAACAAAGGGGTGAAATGTTTTTAACTTTAGCAGTAAAACATATTGAATGAGTTACATGAGAAAAATTTAATAGCCGTTAATGAATTTAAAAAAACTCAGCTTATTTTTATACAAATTGTATTGAATATTTAAATCAATGGGATTTTGAATATCAAGAAGTTGTACTATTAAAATGGGTTCTTCTTCATTAAGTTCCTAATTGGGACGAAGTTGAAACAAGTTGTGTTTTTATAATGGGAAAAAGGACAGAATTAAACATTAATGATTCTAGTTCACTTATTAAAAACTAGTCTACAGTTTAGAAAACATAAACGAATGGAATAACGATCAAATATCTACAGAAGAACATTGGGTAGAAATTGGTTTTGAAAATATTCTTAAAATAAAAATAGAAACTATTAAAGCAATTTTAATCAAGAAATTAAAGTATGAACAAAATTGTACAGAAATTAAACAATATTTACAACAAAATGAAAACTTAATAAAGCAAATTTATTGCTCTGAAAAAATATTATTTTCTCCTGTTCTGTATTTTGCTTAAATAAAAAATATGGTCACCGTAAATATAAGTCTAACATAATTCCCAGAATTTTGATGCACACAGCGAAGAGGGTTCAATTTATTATCGGAGAAAAATGAGAATTACGGTTACTCAAAGTTATATTCGTCTTCTCTATTTAAAATATTAGTATTCAAAGTATCTAAACAATACTTTTTTTATTTATTTAATTTAACTTTTTTAAGAATTTGTAGAAAAAAGTTTATATTACTTAAAAAATATACTTTACAAATTACAATTGATTGAGTTACCCAATAACCCATAATTGACTTCGGGGCTACTCCCACTATATACGTTGACAGTCAGGCAGCATTATTGGTCCTGAATAGTCACTATGTTAGATCCAGATTGGTCTTAGAGTGCAAGAGGGAATTGAGAAGACTAATGAATGTTTATAAAATAAGACTCTGTTGGGTTCCGGGTCACTGCGACATTCTCGGCAATGAAAAAGCTAATGAGCTGGCTCACATTGGCTCGGGACTGGACAGGTGGAGACATTCGTTAGAATTCCAATTGGGTCCTACTTTAGGGCCATAAGAGACTGGATTCTGGACAACACGTATGGTTTGGAAGCCATACACTGCAAGAACTAGATGAGGTTACGAGCAACGGGCTTACTAATCTCATAAGGTTTGTAATGGGGATAAGATGGCTTAGGGGCAATCAAAGCTTATTGCTAGGGTTTAGGTTCCACTCCTCTCTTCTTTATCTAATTTTTCTCTTCTCTGTTCTGTATTTTAAAATTTCTATTTATTTCTCAAAGACATCAAAATAAAGCTTTTTGGTCTCTGGTTGGAGGCGGGAATACGCCACCTTTTTCAACCTAACCTATCCAATAAACTATAGAACGATATGATGCAAAAACGATATTATATTACGGGCCGCTTAAAATATTATATCCCAGCAAAAAAAGAACTGAAAAAGCTATGATTTTAACATTATGTTGTCATTGGAAGAAAGTACTTAGTGGTGAAAAAGAGCTGCAGAAGTTCTTTTTTTAACCCATGTTTGTCATTGGTAAGAATGTAATTATTAGCACTTTGTTCCACTTTTGAAGTTGTGAAAATGTTCTCTTTTTGAAGAACTTCAACGTTTTTTGCTGGGTATTTAAATAAAAACATGCCAGACGGCAGGTCCGTTCCTAGGGAATATTAAAACAAAAAANNTTGAAGTTGTGAAAATGTTCTCTTTTTGAAGAACTTCAACGTTTTTTGCTGGGATTGTATTGCCGTAAACTATATTATTATGTTATTGATATTTCGAAATATTTGTTTTCAATAAAATAAATAATCATTTGGAAAAAAACTTGCTGACTTATTCATAAAAAAAAACATTTATTAAACAAATTTGTATGGAAAATTAAACATTTTTTAACTAATAAAAACAATCAGTATATAAAACAAAAATAATTTAGGTACGTAATTGCAGGAATATATATTCTCCTAAGGAATATGCTTCCAAATATTTTTGATTAAAGAAAAGGTGCTCTTTAGTTCGTAAAAACTTTTATTACCTAGATAATATCAATTCGTTATCGTTATACTATCGTATGTTTCATTGATTATATTCGTTAAACATTTCTAATAACATCTTTATTAGATTATCAATAAGTGGGTTAAATTTTCTTCCGGAAAATATTGTGTACCAAAAATAAATTTAATTTATGTTTTACTATAAATAAATTCATTTAAGATATCTAATTTTAATAGTGTAATAGTTTGGAGGCAAATAATATAACGGTATTTGCCGTTTAGTTTAGTGTTAGTATACATGACAGTTCCATCAAAATTTCACAAAAAGAAAGATAGGAGAATTCTAACGTTATTAAAAATAGTAAATTTAAACATTTTAAAGACAACATAATGATAATTTTATAATGTACCTATACCTTAAATGAAGATTATCATAACGCGTCTAGAAACAATTATTTTCCATTTAACACGGTCAAAGCTAATTGTATATATTTTTAATCCTATTACACATACTTTATTACTTACCTAAAATCTTCTATTAACGTTCCAATTGCTTCTGAAAGCTTTCGATGTGATCTACCCCATGCCGATTCTTGTGTTATATCACCCAACAATGCTCTTGGATCTGGATCCAAATATTTATCCAATTGTTTTCTTGCTGTCTTACTTAACAAATCCATTTTTGTTAAAACATTAACGTGAGGCATTTCCAAATTGGCCATAACACTCAGAGCTGCCATAGTGCCGGACAAAAACTTTGCACCATCAATCATAAATTGTGAATCAACCAAGAATACCGTACATATACGAAAATTCCAAGATTCCAATAACTCTACCAAACGTTTGCCCATATTTAAATGGGTAAACAATTCAATTTGTCCCGGCATATCAAATAGAATATAATCATCATCAGGTTCCACATTAATACCATCTTCCTCTTCATCACCACCACCACATAATTGATTTTTTAGCCATTCTTGATTTTCTATTAGGAATTCTAGGCAAAAAACTAAACCACCATTTGGTCCATAGTGCAGTTCTTCATCGTCCATGGCATCATCGAGCTGGATAAGATCTCGTATATCGACTAAAGGTTGATAGTCAAAGTGTTCAGCTGCCGGATCTAAGTTGACCACTTCAATAACACGTTTGGAGTCTTGAGCATGCCGTTGCATGAATGAACAGTAGGTGGACTAAAAAACAAAACTGTTTTTTGGAGTTTTTATTTTGGATATAATTTAATATACTTACTTTGCCACTACCTGCTGGTCCTATTACTACCTGAGCATAACGCATTTCTTCTTAGTTTTTTATATTTGTCTATTGAATTAAAATTATTAAAATTCTTCTGTTATTTTTGTTTAATTTCACATGAGTTTTTTTTTTGTTATAAGCGCTTTTAAGGCAAAAGCTGCCAGATCGTGATTGTTTTGAAATTTCCCTGATGTAAAAAGATGACCAAATAACAGCCGGCATTTGACGGCCATATGTTTTAACCCTAAAAGGAATTGTTGGGTAGCAGTTAAATGTAAAGGGACATTTTGAGTGGGGAAAAATAAGAAAAAGATTTTTTATTTAATTGAGAAAAATTATTTTCATTGTTATTATTTCTTTATTTGTATGTTTATGATAACATTTATAGAGTTTTTTTCTAAAGTTATTAGGTTTTTTCAAAAGACAATTAAGTAGCAAATCAACAACTGAATTTTCTTAGGTTTTATTATCCCCATTTGGGAAAACTCAATATTTGGTTAGTTTTAGGGGGAAGATTTATTTTCTGATAGGAGTTGGTTATATATTTTTATTAAAATATTTATAAATTTAACATCCTATTTTTAATAAAAATTTATATAATCAATAACTTTTTTAATTTACTCGTTATTTATAAAACGAATGAAGAAATGCGAAAATTTATATTGAAAATAACAAATTAATTCGAATAATTCGTTTTGACAAAATGAATGGAAAACAACAAATAAATTTAAAATTTATATTGTCGAAATATTTTTTTTAACAGTGGGAAAATTGTTAATTACGTTATAGATTGTTTAAATTATTATGGAAAATTTTGTAATATAACAGTATAAACTTAACAATCCGGATAATTTAAAGTAGATTCCTAGCCGATTTATCGAATTATCCGGATTGTCGCATCTTTGTTTGAATATGTTATTTCGGAAAAAAATAATATACATATGTATATTGTTATTAGTAAAAGTAGCTTGATTGAGGGCTTATATATTGTTCTTTCCAAAAATATATAATGCGCCCCATAAAAAGTTTAAGAAAGAAGAGAAAATTGACTTATCTAAGAAATATGCCATTGGGAATATTTTTGAGGACTCTTTTCTCCAAGTTGTCAACCATTTATAAATTGTTCGAAAGCCCCAACGTTGCTCTTTGATTTTATTTGTTTGTGTATTATAATGTTAAAATTATTTTCTATGCTGTTTTTCAGTTTTTTTATTTATTTTATTTTAATGTTTTTGTATATTTTTATTTTTAAAAAACCATTCCAAAAGTTTTATATTTTTTGTAATTTGACGATTTTTTGTTTATAGTTCGGCAGTAGCATTTTCTTTGTATTAATCAATTTTTTATATTATAAAGATTTTCTTGTTTTCAACGAAATTGTGATTTTAAATTTTATTGCTTTTTTTCGTAGTGTTTTTTTTTTTTTAATTTCAAAGATTTTTTATGTTGCAAAACTATAAAAAAAAAAGAAATCGCCAAATTGCATTGATTAACCGTGATTGCGTCTATTATGTATTTGTTCACTGTTTTTCCTAAATTAAATCTTTGAATTATATTGAAATTGAATTAAATAGCTAAATTAGTTTAGAAAGGGTGGCGTATTCACGCCTACACCCAGAGGCCGATCGTCCCATTGCGATCCCTTTATGAAAGAAAGAGAGAGAGAAATATATCTATAACTTAAAATATAAAGAGAAAAGAAAAGAAGAAGAGTGTGGAACCTAAACCCAAACAATCAGTTGTGATTGTTCCTAAGCCACTTTACCATTAACCTAACCTAGTTCATGTAGTGTGTGGCTTCCAAACCACCTCAACCTATTTCGCTGAAGCCCTACACAGTGACAGAGTATGTGCTCCACTGTCTCTGGCTTCTCAACATCATCGCACGTTCTACAGAAATCTGATGTGTCAATGTCCCACTTACTCATCATATTCCCTATTGAGAAATGACCCGTAACAATGTCTATTATAACTCTAAGACTACCACGACTCATGCCTAGAAGATGCTTTGAATCTGCCGATTTCAAGCTAGGCCATAGCGCCCTAAAACTTTGCAGTCCGATTTATCATTCCAGACTCGATTCGTGTTGTACAGAGTCCATTCCCTTATGGCCCTAAAGAAGGACTTAATTGGAATCTTAAGAGGTGACTCTATGAAAGACCTATCCAGCACCGAGCCATTGCGAGCTAGCATATCGACTATTTCGTTGCCATGAATGTCACAATGATCAGGGACCCAACAGAGTCTAATCATATAAGAATCCATTAACCTTCTCAATTCCTTCCTGCACTCAAGTACCAATCTGGATCTAACAAACAGACTAGTCAGGACCAATAATGCTGCCTGACTATCAACATAGATAGTAATATCAGACCCTCGTTCAACATTCCCGTCAATCAAGCCTAGAGCCTTATAGATACCAAGAATCTCTGCCTGAAAGACACTACAACTATCAGACAATTTGTAACTTCGTCTGATATCAGTTCCCAAAAAGTATATACCTGCATCAACGCCAACTTCCAAAAATACTATTTAAATTTTTTACTCAATTAAACGGGAAAATTGATTATAAAGAATGCTTCAGGTCCCGACCCTTACGGATAATCGAGGTCCTAATGTGTATAATTTCGGATGCTGCAAATTCCGCAGAAGCGATGCTATCTATCATCTGACATGAAAATTTCTAAGACTTACCTTTTTATTTGTATTAAACATTTTTATAAATACTAAATTAAATGCCATTTCCAATGCTTGAATATTTGTAAGTTGAGATCGCCTAAGGAAGACTATATAACTTATTTTTTAATAAAATTCATTTTTTTTTTTTCAAAAAATAACAATATTCTATTTTATTTAAGTTTATTTTTCTTAACTTATAATTTAATACGACAAATTATAAGTTATAGAGTAAAATAGATATAATAAGATTAATTAAATAATATATATATATGGTATTCTGTTTTTATTTTTATTCAAATTTAGTTTTAAAAAATAATATATATTTCATATATATTTAAAAGTATGTATTTATATTAGTAATTAAACTCTTTTTTTGTTTGCTCTTTTTATCATTAAAATAATTATTATAAACAGTAAGTCTTAATTGAGTTATTGGAATAATAATGAAGAATTTTTTTTTGTAAATATGTAAATGTAAAACAAATATTAATACATACATAAGTAAGCAAAACATATTTATCTGAATAATAAACATAAAATTATATTAAAAAAATGTTTTAAAAACTTGTATTTGGAATTAAAAAAAATGTTTCTAGTTTTTTTTTGTTTATTACAGAGAATAAAGAAACCTAAAAATATTTAAAAGAAAAACTCTATTAAATATTAAAAAATAATAAAATTAAAACTACTAACAAGCATTTAAATAAAATATGAAAATAAAACAAAAATAATTCATTTAACATTTAGTTTTAAGGCAAAGTTCTTTTAAAGACTAGATGTAAGTGGTAAACTAAAAACCCCAAACCTAGAAATTTCAATTTCCCTATTCTTTAGTTTATTAGAGACGACAAGTTTGTGATATAAATTGCGAGGGTAGTAAACGTGTATAAAAGAGGATGTAAGCAGCACTTGATACTACATTTGAGGCATCTAGAGGAGTTACAATTTGATCATCAAATTTAAACCATCTGCCATAGGTTCCGCTCTTACAAAATGCTGTATAATGACCACTTTCCATAGAACCATAATGATTGGAGACAGCATAAAGTTGATAGGATTTTGTGGTATCACGTCTGGACTCGGAGATTGTTATATAGGGTGACATATTGAGATTCTCGAGGGGAAAACGTAAATAGTTTTGTTTCTTTTTGTAGGAGGGTGTAATGGAATCTGTATCCGCATAGAATCTGTTAAATAAAAAGGATAAAAAAGGAAATATTAGAAAAGAAATAAAACCTAAATCAAACGAAAATTTAGTCAAGAAAAACATAAATAATTTTTAATATTTAACTATTCAAAGCGAAAAACTATTTCAAAGGCGAATAATAGTTTTGGTGCTAAAAAATCGTTTTTGAAATGAAAAATCATTTTTGAAATGAAAAATCATTTTTGTAATAAAAAAATTCTTGTTCTAGTTCCAGAACATATGAAAATAGCCCGTATGTGTTCCACTTAGGCGAAATTGTCACATTAAGAACTAGTGCTATAGAAACGTTGGGAAACGGTTTCAGAACTTTTTTTATAATTCTTTTATTTAATCGAGCCCAAAAGGACCATATATGATTAATACAGTGTAATGTGTAATGTTAGTTAATTTAAATTATTCAATTTAAGTCTAGATATTACTTAAAATCTACTATATAATATGAAATAATGGAAAACATAGTTTATTCATTAAATTTAAAATTCTTCAATAATTTACGTTTTATAACTGGAAAAGTTGAAATTTTTCAAATTAACGGGAAGTGTGTTCCACAATCTAGATGTTCTTATTAGAAATGATCTTTCGAATATAGAGTTAGAAATTCTGGGCAAAATTATAGGAGGATTCCGAACGTTCTAAAGACCACTTTTAAACTAAATTTACTTTTGTAAATACCTTTTTTAATTGTTGGAATTTCAATAGCTAATTTGTTAATGTTAGTGATTTTAATAATGATATTATTGACTTTGACTCTTTTAATTATGCTGATGAGTCGTCCTTTTCTTTCAGTTGTGTGAATGAATTTGAAAATTTTAATGCTTTGTGTAGGTTAGGTCAGGTTGAAAAGGGTGACGTATTCGCGCCTCCACCCAGATACCAAAAAGGTCCATTGTGATCCCTTTGAGAAATAAATAGAAATTTTGAAATATAGAACAGAGAAGAGTAAACTTAGATAAAGAAGAAAAAGAAGAGAGTAGTGGAACCTAAACCCTAGCAATTAGCTTTGATTGCCCCTAAGCTATCTTATCCCCATTACAAACCCTATGAGATTAGTAAGCCCGTTGCTCGTAACCTCATCTAGTTCATTCAGTGTATGGCTTCCAAACCACTTCAGCCTACGCCGCTGAAGTCCTACGCAATTGTGTTAGATGAAGTGCTTTGTGTAAGATTAAGTCGAAATGTGTTGGAACTGATTTCATTCCTATACGATTTATTAAACCTATTTATCCTCATATCTCGCATTTTCTTGCACATCACTTTAATTTCATTTTGACATCATCCACTTTTTCTTCGATATGGAAAACTGCTTGCGTAGTTCCAATCCCGAAGTCAAGAGTTATCCACGGGTTTCAGGATTTAAGGCCAATATCTATTCTTCCGTCTTTATCGAAGAAAGATCAGATGCTTACTTTTGTTCAGAATCATATCTCTTCTTAATTTAACTTAATGTTCGCCATAGTTTTAATAATGGAAATCTTGCTGTCATGGTTTCCTTAGACTTGACAAAGGCGTTTGATTCTGTAGATTTCTCCATATTAATTGACAAACTTAGGAACTTCTTTTCATTTTCTAAATCTGCATGCAGACTTATTTTTTCTTACTTATGTGATAGGTCTCAATTTGTGGATATTCCAATTCCAATATTCTACCTATTAAATTTGGTATCCCTCAGGGTTCGGTATTAGGTCCACTTCTATTTATTTTATATATTAATGATCTTCCGAACATTATTGATTCGAATGTGTGTAAACCCTATCTGTTTGCAGATGATGTTATACTTTTTATTTCGAACAGCTTTTGATATAATGAGTTGATGTAATGCAATCTAATATTGTAATACTGCTATAACTCCGTTTCTTACCAATGTCTTTTGGGAATCATTTGACTATTAATAGTATCAGATTTGACTATACCTCTTAACTAGAGCATTATATGCTGTGACCGAAAAGATGGTGAACTATACTTGATCAGGTTGAAGTCAGGGAAACCCTGATGGAAGACGAAACAGTTCTGAAACGTGCAAATCGATTGTCGGAAATTGAGTAATAGGGGTCGAAAGACCAATCGAAGCCATCTAGTAGCCTGGTTGCCATCCGAAGTTTTCCCTCAGGATAGCTGGTGCATTTAAAAATTGTAAACTATATTAATTATCTGGTTAGTCAGAATCTGGTCTCGTTGAGTATCCATAGGAACCAAACGTATTTATGTTATGCGTGGTTTTTTGTGCTCAATTAACTATATTTTCTCATGGCCCGCAGAGATGAAACTATTGAAAGGAGCGTTGGTTGCTTAAACAAGCCAGTGTCGGTGCAACATGGGAAGTCGAATAATCCGCTATAGGAGTGTCCTTGTTAACAACTTCACATCTGCCGAAGGTCAACTAGCCCTTCAGAAAACTGAGAATTGGTGCTTTTAAGTGGTTTTAATACGTATACATTAACCTTTTGCATAAGTAGAATGTTTAAGTGTCAATTTGTTGTTGGAATTATTATAACTCTTTGAAAACTTTAGTGAGTAGGAGGATACAAAATGATAGTGATGCTTAGAAGTGTTTGGCGTAAGCCTGCAATGGAAGC
This sequence comes from Phormia regina, assembly GCA_001735545.1. Taxonomy (NCBI): domain Eukaryota; kingdom Metazoa; phylum Arthropoda; class Insecta; order Diptera; family Calliphoridae; genus Phormia; species Phormia regina. The sequence goes on along the minus strand of MINK01191274.1, from coordinate 6,736 downwards.
TGGCCAAAATGTAAAATGGGTTACAGATATTGGTGGTTATACAATAATCGAATGAGACCTGGAGGAATTTAAATATTTTAATGAAATTTAACACAAATAAGTTTTATGTAAGTATAAATCTATGCGCTAAATTTCATCAAGCCGGACCATAATTTACCATAGCTCCCATATGAACCAAAATCGCTTTAACGTGCATAAATCCCATAAAAATGTTAATATTAATTTAATATTCGACACATATAACATTTATATAAGTATAAGTGACCCTGCATAATTGACCATAGCTCCCATATAAGACCCAATTTCGGGAATCACCAAAAAGTGCATAAATACATATGAATCTTAGTATCGACGTAATATTCTGCAATAGTAT